>JAABOM020087118.1:0-29870 GCA_011800125.2 Solanum clarkiae | reverse complement strand
ATTAATTCTTCAAATTGGACTTCCAAAACATCCAACTCTTATACTTATGCACCATAATTAGTTTAAGTGCAATTTATACAATATCTATGAAATTTTCCATGTGACCATTTTGTCTTGATTAAAATATTTTACGGGGTCTAACATATTGTCTCTCACAGGCAATGCTGAATTATGGCTATCTAAGCTTCCACAAGGTTTAATCACCAGTTGGATAGAATTGCAAGGGCCTTCTTAGAAAGGTACGTCATCAAATAGTCTTAAAATGGAAGACCAGATCAATCACTTCAAGCAATTCCCTAGTGATCCAATCCTTGATATATGGGAGCAATTTAGTAGATACCAGACCATGAAATTTCTGGGAGTGTCTTGGTGGAGAATTTCTATCGAGCTCTAGAAGCTAATAGTCAAGCATGTGTTGATGCCCTCTTGGGAGGTTTGTTTGTGGAGCAACCATTTGCACAGATTTTGAAGAACATGAATATGGTAGTTAAATTCAACCATCTGTGGAAGCTAAGAAATACTCATCTAATAGATTGTGCAAACACTGTTGACATGAGTTATGAACAAGCAATTGCATCCCCACATAATCATGATATGGAAGATATGAATTTGAGAATCGAGGGGATGTTTGACCAGTTGTTAAAGAGGCCAGATGTTCAAGAAGAGACACTGAAGGAGGTCAAGTCTGACATTGTCAAAATAAACCTTAAAGTTGACCAACATTCTATAGCAATTCAATTGCACAATCGTCAGTTCTAACTTGTATCAACACAACTGGATCAAATTCAAAGAGGCTTGATGGCAAGCACCAAGAAAGCAAAGTTTGGTGATAAGAGTGCCCCAAGTCTTGAGGAAGGCTGAATACTCAAAATGCCTAAGTCGTGCCGCGACAATAAATCAGGCGCTACTTGGGAGGCAACCCAAGGTTTTTGATGTTATTGCATAGTTGTAGGTTCATTTTTCAATTTTTGGATTCATAGTTAGTTCTTTTGTTGTGTTTTCATTGCTATTCTTGACAATGAGTTGGTTGCATTTTGGGTAATTGTGTATTTCATGAAGAGTATGCAGGTGTAGGACTAAATTGTAATGACCCTATTGTCGGTCCATTATTTTAAAAAAAATTTTTAAATATTAAGTGGTCATTATGGGTTTTGCACTAAAGCACTAACTTTTTTTAATCAATTTTTTTTTGTATTATGGACAGTGCACTCATTTTAATGGGAAATGCACTAATATTTTTTTATTTAATCCTTTAGCATTTGTTAGGCATTTGCTTGCCTATAAATAGCAGATCTTATTCTGCTTTGGAAGTTAGAATACAAGAGAAACCGAGAGAGCATACAACAAGTAAAAAAAAAATAAAACAAAAATAAAGTGCTTAATATATTTTGAGAGTCTATTAGTTGAAGGGAGGTGTTTAGTTTCCTAGAATAGGCGTACACAGTCAGAAAATACGTTTTTGTCCAGATAAATTGTTAAATCAAGTTTATTAATTATGAGAGATATTGTTATAATAGTAATATATTAATATATGTTAGATAATGAAATGTTAGATGTGAAATTAGTGGAAAGATTTTTTTTTTGTGTGTGTGGGTGTCACGTCAGAAAAGAAAAAGAAAGAATTTGTGCCTAATCAATTTGATTCTTTTGATGGTATCAAAGAATTGTTTTCAAGTGTATAGTAGTGTTCTCGTTTACTGTACCAAGAACAATTATAGGCATATATGTATACTTCTATTGGGATCGCTTATGCATATTATTCTTGGGGATTTAATTAAAGAGAATATAGACCCTGAGTAATTTATGTATTTGTTCTTTCACTGGCCATTAATTTTCATAAACTTTTACTTTTATTTATTATTAATATTATTGTTGTTGTTATTGTTGTTGTGGTTGTTGTTGATACCATCTTTAGCCAGGATCTAGGGTTTGGCGGTAGTCTGCTCGGCAATCCCGACTCTAAGCCATAAAATAAGAAGTAACTTTAATATAATAAAACTTTTTATAGATTGATTACTGTATGGAGGAATTTATCTTTTACTCAAGCAAGGGACCTTTCAGAACTTGATACTACTTGTGTTGAGCCAATGTGTCTAGCAGTTCTAACTGTGAAAGGAACATTCCACTTTAAACAACAACTAAATGAAGGGGCTTATTGTCACAGCTTGCCTGACGTAGTCACTAAGACAAAGCCAACACCGTAGTACTATTTTCAACTGTATCAGCATCTTAGAACCAAGTCAAGAAACTATAAGAAATTCCTTTATATTAAAATTAAGTCTAGATTCTTACATAATAAATTATAGGAGAGAAATTAGATATTCGACATAGACACGAACTAATTAAGCCGGACATAGTCATGGCTGAGAAGTGATAATAGTATTAAATTTCAAAAGTAAAAAAAATGAAATAGTACCTTTATCACCGGAAGTTGTACGCCGGAATAGTAAAAACAATCTTTATTCTCAAGCTTGAAAACCTTACAAAAGATTTTAGAGAGAGAAACTAGAGAGAAGGGAGAGAACTTAAGAAATTGAAAGAAAACATTATGAAAAACCTTATGCCTCTAAGTCTTACAAATGAGGCTTTATATAAGAAAAGAAAGGCATCTATGAATAGTATAACGGGACCCATATAGGATCCATATACAATAATGAACAGTGTATCTACTGTTCTGAACAGTAAATCTATTGTAGTGACGACTTTCCTGTAGCATATCGTTGTCTTATAGCACAATTTTTATTTCGTGTTTGTTTTGTCATATCTTGGTAGAATTTATCGATACCATCGATCTCTTGTTTTGTTAAGTCTTTATCACTTGGGATGGACTGAGCATCTTCCATATTAATACTTCCTTTGTTGGACGTATTACCTTTTTCAAATATCCCGATTGAATTTAATAAATCTTGTTTGACTTGATTCATGTATTTGGCTATCAGCTCAAGTTTGTCTTGCTCTTGATCTTGTAGAGAAATTCTACGAGAAATTCCTTTGATTGATGTATCAATCAGTGGGCTAGTAGCTGAGGCATATTCCTTAGTAGTAGCATTGATTTGGTCAAGTAATTCTTGTCCGTGTTACTTCTTTGTTGAGGGTTCTATCTTAACTTATCCCAAAAACTTATTTAATAATACTCTGTACAAACAAGGTATTTGCTCTTTAGTATAACCAAATTCTGGGACCCATTTATGAATCCATGGGATAGAGAATTCAATGAAGAAGTATATTTGGCCTAAATTCTCTGGGCAATAGATATGATCTGTTTGGTATAACTCAGTAAGTTTTGGAGAAACTTTAGCCCAATTTTTTATGGCTGGTTAAAGGCTAGAGGCAATATTTTTTTGGTTGGACCAAGGTATGACCACCAATCCAAAAACAAATTTGGGATATTATCCTTGAATACATAGGAACACACCTTAATAGACCATGTGTGCTTGTGACGTTCATTATTATAGTAAAACACCATATCAGATGCGTCGATATAATCCTAATAAGTGCAGTTTACTCTGGCTTGGTTTAGTATAATTGGCCTTTCGGTCGTTGAATGAACACTCCAATCTTCCATAGATATATTCTGCTTTATTATCATCTTTGAGAAGTTATAAACTGTTTCAGTGGTGTTATATCCTTGGAAACACTAGAATTCCACAGTTCCTATACTGACTAGCGTATTTTCATAAAAAGATCGGGTTTTGTTGACTTACCTGGAAAATATAAATTGGCTACCAAATATCTTTGGAGTATTCGTCATAGCTCATTTTGTCTCTGAATCTCAGAGTTTACTACAAAAAAAAATTATCTTCTTTTTGTCAACTTTTTCATAGTTCTTGATATCATCAAGATGGTCGAGACTAGCGACTGTAGCAAACGTATTGCTTTGTTTTTTCTGTGATTCTAAATATGCTTATAATTGTCCATATAATGGACTATCTTCTGGAATATCTTCCAGGTGAATAGAAGGAGATGAGGATAAAGATGCTTCTCCTCTAGATACTGGGGAGTTTATCAAACTCCTTACTCCCAACTGTATAACTAGTCGAGTATTTGTTGAGGATGAGGATCCGTATGACGATTCCCTTCTTTGGGACGATCTTCCTGTAAGTTTAGTTTTGCCTCTATTACCTCGTCCTCTTCCTCCAGAAAACCATAGAGGTGATCCGTCCATACTACAATTCTTGGAATCATTGCCTAATTTCATATTCAGTATTGATTTTTTCTTAAGTAAAAATAGAGAAATACATGTTTTTAGTTATCATCGAGATAATGATTGTATCAAGTACAAGCCATTGCATGTCTATACATAATGACAGTGCCTTTAAAATGGTGATAAGAGTTTTATCACTGAAATAGTTTATGAACCAGTTCATTGCAGATATTCTCTGGATAAAAAATCATGAAGAGAATTATCAAATCCCTTTTTATATTGTATTTCAATATCAAAAGGTGTTAATTAAGCTTATCATCTTGCAAATATTAATTTAGAAGCATCATGATTAAAATCTTTATCAAAATATATTTAACAGATTAAGCATTAGTTCTTATAAAAAACTTTTGGATATATAAATCATCTTGAAATTTTAAAATACATTTAATAATTGTTAACATTTCATGAGCTACAGTTGCATATTTTTTCAGGGCTTCTGTCCATTTTCCAGAGTAAAATCTTATCAGATATTCGTATTTATCATAAGAATTAACCTGTTTTAATATGCCACCATAACCGATATTATAACCATTAGTCTCAATAATTTTTTGCCAATTAGGATTCGCAAGAGTCAAACAAAGAAGGGCTTTAACCCTTTGCTTAATCTGTTGAACTAAAGAAGTATGTTCATCTATCCAAGAACCTTTATAACCCTTTTTTAGCCTGTCATATAATGAAGCTAAATCACGAGATAAATTATTATAAAAAGGAGAAATATAATTAAGGCTTCCCAAAAATCTTTGAAGCTGAGTCCTGTCAGTTATAACATCAGAAAATTTAGAAGCAATAACAATAGCTCGTTGAATAGGAGTAATCTTTCCTTGACAAATATTATATCCTAAAAATCTTACTTCAGTTTGAAACAAACTCATTTTTGGTTTAGATATGACCAAACCATTTTGAACCACAATTTTCTTGAAAATGTCAAGATGTTTAACATGCAATTCAAATGTTTTAGAAAATACTAAAATGTCATCAATATAAACAATGATGAAATCTATATAAGGATTGAAGATATCATTCATAATTTTCTGAAATTCAGAAGGGGCATTTTTTAATCCAAAAGTCATAACATTCCATTCATATTGTCCAAACAGGACATTAAAAGAAGTTCTATAAGTATGGTCTTTAAAAATTTGAATTTGCCAATATCCTGATTTTAGATCAAATTTTAAAAATATATTGACATCATAAAGTTGAGATAATAAATCCTTTTTATTTGGAATAGGATACCTAACCCATTTTTAATGATTATTTAAAGGTTTGTAATTTATTACCAATCTGGGAACTGCACGTTCCTTTTCAGCTACATTATTAACATAAAAAGCAGTACAAGACCAAGAAAATTTAAAAGGCTCTATCAATCCTTTTTGTAACAAATTATTATTATTATTCAAGTTACGAAAATTATAATTATACTATTTGGAGGATTTAAAATTAAATCCTATACTTGAAATTTTAGAAATTAACAATGAAATTGGTTGGTCTTTGGGTCTAGGCTAGACATATAGTAATGTGGGTATTGAGAGTTTTGAAATCTTATGGTGATAATTTATTTGACTAGATCGTGGTGCTACAGATTCCATTCAAAAAGGAAAGGCCAAAGTGTTAGATTGACCATAATTTGACTAAGGCAAATGGACTATCAAAACTTTGTAATTCTCGTAGAATTCTCAAATTTTTCTTTTTCCTACGTGTTATACGTGAAATATTTTATATTATAAGAAATGAGATGAATAAAAATGTAAATGTGAGTTGATGTGTTATTAAGGTACTTGAATTGATAAATATGGTTAAAAGTGATGAGAATTGTATATTTTTTATATATATTGTTATGGCTGGCAATTATGAGTGGATTTGTTTTTGGAATTCATATTATATTCATTCATTCCATGTCACACATAAGTGCATTAATTCTAGATATTTATATGAGTGAGATGAAAATATTGGAAGTGAGGTCTTTACCAGTCGAGATATGATGTCAAGGTCTTTTCCAGCGAAATTATGATGTTGAAAACTTTTCTATTATATTATGATGCCGAGGTTTTTGCCGACAAAATTATGATCTTTACTATGATATTGTGACGCCGAGGTCTTTGCCGGGCGATAATATTATGCCGAGGTCTTTACCGATGATGATGTAATGTTGAAATATTTTTCAGTGATGATATGATGCCAAGGTCATTGCCGGGGATTATTGCATAAGTATTGCATCTCATCATTGCATATTCTTGCATAGCATGATGTCATTCTTGTAATTAATTATGTTATCTCTTGTGAATTGTAGATCGTGCTTTGAAATTTTGATATTGTAAAATACTATCTTTATTACTATATGTTGCTGGGATGGACTGACATTCTGTGCAGGTTATAGTCGTGAAGGTCGATTGGGATGAAAGAAGTTTATGTATTCTATTTGACTTACTTTGTTTTGTTAGTTGACTTGCTAGGTACCGCATTGTATTAGGTACTCACCCCTTGGTTCTACACTTATGTAGGTTGTGAGCTCGAACAATGAATGGTATTTCCTTGATTCTCCGAGGCTTCCCAGAAGATGTAGAGAGGTAGCTGTGATCACCTGACTGACTTTCTTGTTCCTATTTCTTCTGTACTTGTTCTATGCAAGAAGAAGGACAATTTGGACTTGTATTTCTTTGATTTTCTGTATTGCTAGTGGATTGTACACGTGAAAACCAATCCTTGGGTGGTATTTAAATTTATGAAAATTTTTAACTTTTTAGTTACCTAGTTTGTTTGACTTCCGCGGGTTATGTTTATTATCCCTTTGGGTTAAGGCTGACTTGTTCTAGTGGAATTGATAAGTGCCATCACGCCTATTTTTTTGGTGTGACAGTTGTTATCAGAGGTCTAGGTTCATAGGTCTGACGTGTGTACAAGACAAGTCTAAATAGAGTCTTGAGAATCAATACGGAGACGTTTATACTTATCTTTGAGAGGCTATGAAGACTGTTAGGAATTTTCTTTTCATTTACTCTCTCTCATCGTGCGTGGTTATCCTCGTTAGTACTAAGTTATGCCAATGTTCTCTTGACAGATGGTAGAGCTACTATTACTGCCGATAGAGGTGAGGCCACTCCCAAGACAATTGTTGAGACCTAGTGAAAGTTAGTGGGAGGGGTCGAGCTAGAGGTCGTGCTCGTGGAGTGATGTCAGTAAGAGGAAGTGCCCGAGGAGCGGCACCAGTTAGAGGGAAGGCTAGAAAGGCTTCTCCAGAGCCACAAATAGAGGTTAATGAGGACCAGGCCCTTCCAGAGCCCATAACTGCACCTCTACTTCAGGACACCCTACTGAGGATGATGGGTAGGCTCGAAAGCCTTACTCGTGGGGTGGTATGACAGGCACGCCGGGGGTCTCTCAGGCGAGGGTGGAAGAACAGACTTCAAGGAAGCATCAGGGTGTAGTTAATCAGGATCAGGTACGTCAGCCCCTAGTGGTGCCTGCACCATCTATTGGGGCACAAACTACTCCAGAGTCAGTTCTAGCAGCAGATGATCAGCTTAGTTACGAAAGATTTCAGAAGATGAGACCACCTCAATTTCAGAGTGGCAAGAACAAGGATGCTTATGAATTTCTGACTTTGTGCCATGAGATGCTAGATGCAATGGGGTTGGTTGTTTAGAGTGGCGTCCGCTTTATGGTACTTCAGCTCTGCGGACTAGCCAGGGAGTGGTGGAGGACTTACATGGCGTCTAGACCAGCTGGATCCCCTCCAGTGGATTGGGGTGTGTTCTCTAGTGCTTTTGAGGAGCACTTTATTCCTTTGGGTGTACGAGAAGAGAGTCGATTAAGGTTTGAGGACTTAAGGCAGGGTGGTATAACTGTTAGTGAGTATGAATCTTGTTTTTGTAAGTTATCCCGACATGCATTAGCTATGATTCCAAATGAGGGAGAGAGCGTTCGTAGATTTGTGAGGGGTTTGAGTTTCTCGATTAGATCTAATATATTCAGAGCAGCTCGTGAGGGGGCTTCTTTTCAGTCTATTATGAGCACTGCCACAGAGGCAGAGTTTCTAGTTTGAGAAGAGTTCGGAGACCCTTATAGGGCTCGCACTATGGGTCAATTTTCTGTGAATTCATCAGGAGGTAGGGGTTCTCATAAGAGTGGTGGATCTTTCAGGCAACATGATCTGGTGCATGCATCTATGCCAGCAACCAAGGGTGGATATATGTCTCGAGGGTCCCCTAGTTCCACCCGTGGTAACCATCGTAGTTCTTTTGGTGGACAACAATCTTCCACATCGAGGTCTTGTTATGAGTGTGGGGATCTAGGACATTTGATTCAACAGGGTCCCTTTCAGACCCATTCGGGACCTCATCGTACTAATTCGGCAGCTCTAGTTAGGGATTCAGCTCTACTGGCCAGGGGTCGAGGTAGGGGTCAAACTACTAGAGGTGGAAGGACTCCAGATAGTGGCACTTTGGTCCCACGTGGTGGAGATTAAGGTGTCTCTCAGACCGGGGGTGGCAGAGGAGCTCCATGCTATGCGTTTCCTGGAAGACTCGAGGCAGAAACTTCAGATGCAGTTATTACAAATATTGTTCCAGTCTATCATCGGCTTGCATCTGTGTTATTTGATCCCGGGTCTACGTACACTTATATGTCTACATACTTTTCATCTATGTTTGACTTATTATGTGATCGACTTTCAATGCCCGTGCATGTTTCTACACTAGTAGGTAAACCTTTAGTGGTGGATCGAGTATATAGATCATGTCTTGTTTCTCGGCTGGGTATGATACTTGGGTAGATATGATTATTTTGGATATGGTAGACTTTGATGTTATCTTAGGGATGGATTGGCTTTCTCCCTATCATGCTATCCTTGACTGTTACATAAAAATTGTGACCTTAGCTATGCCCGGTGTACCAACGATTGAATGTAAGGGTGATAGTGGTTCTTATCCTAACAAAGTTATCTCCTACATTCATGCCTAGAAATTGATTGATAGGGGGTGTTTGTCTTACTTGGCTTTCATTCGAGACACAAGTATTAAACCAGCTCTATAGAGTCTATCCCTGTTGTTCAGGAGTTTTGATGTGTTTCTCACTGACCCTCTAGGTGTTCCACTTGATAGGGATATTGGCTTTCCCATTGACCTAGAGCCAGACACTAAGCCCGTATCCATTCCTCCGTATAGAATGACCCCAGCTGAGTTGAAAGAATTGAAGGAGCATTCCAAAACTTGTTAAGCAAAGGATTTATTCTCCCTAGTGTGTCATTTTGGGGTGCCCCAGTCTTGTTTGTGAAAAAGAGAGATGGGTCTATGAGAATGTATATAGATTAGAAAAAGTTGAATAAGGTGACTATTAAGAACAAGTACTTATTTCCCCATATTGATGACTTATTTGATCAGCTTCAGGGAGCGGCTGTGTTGTCTAAAATTGACTTGAGGTCAGGTTATCATCAGTTGAGGATTAGAGAATCAGATATTACTAAAACAACTTTTTGAACTCATTATGACCATTATGAATTTTTGGTATGTCCTTTGGGTTGACTAACGCCCCTGCAACGTTCATGGAATTGATGAATAGGGTGCTCCATCCATACTTAGATTCTTTTCTTATAGTATTCGTTGATGACATCTTGGTGTATTCCAAGACTGAGGCTAACCATGTTAGTAACTTGAGGATAGTATTACAAAGGTTGAGGGAGGAAAAGTTATATGCAAAGTTCTCTAAGTGTGAGTTCTGGCTCGATTCAGTGGTATTCTTAGGGCATGTGGTGTCTAAAGAGGGGAATAGAGTAGATCCAACTAAGGTTAAGGTAGTTAGAGGTTGGTCAAGGCTTATTTCAGCTACTGAGATTTGTAGTTTTGCGGGGTTAGTTAGGTATTATCGACTATTTATTCAGGGTTTTTCTTCCATTGCAGCCCCATTAACTAGGTTAACTCAAAAGAATATAGCCTTTTATTGGTCCGATGAGTGTGAGGTGAGCTTCCAAAAGCTCAAAACTTTGTTGACTTCAGCTCCGATTTTGACACTACCTGAGGCAGGTGTGGACTTTATAGTGTATTGTGATGCATAGAGAGTTGGTTTGGGTGGCGTGTTAATGCAAAAAAGAAAAGTGATTGCCTATGCTTCTAGACAGTTGAAAGTTCGTGAGAAAAACTACGTTATTCATGACTTAGAGTTAGTGGTTGTTGTTTTTGTGCTTAAGCTATGGCATTATTACTTATATGGTGTGCATTGTGAGGTCTTCACTGATCATATGAGTCTTTAGTATATTTTTAGGCAAACAGATCTGAACTTGAGGCAACGGAGGTGGATGGAGTTGCTAAAGGACAATGATTTGACCATCTTATACCATCAAGGGAAGACTAATCTGGTGGCCGATGCCTTGAGTAGAAAGACTTCTAGCATGAGTAGTTTAGCCGCCATTAGAGTTGAGGAGCGACCTTTGGCTAGGAACGTACAACGTCTAACTAACGGCCTAGTCAAGTTATAACTATTAGATGAAGGTAGTGTACTGGCTTTCATTGAGGCTCGTTCTTCCTTGATGGACTAAATTTTGAGAGCATCAGTTTGAGGATGAGAAGTTATGTATCATCAGAGACAAAGTGACCCGAGAAGAGGCTAAGGAAGAAGCACTTGATCCTGATGGTGTTTTGAGAATTGGAGGTCGAGGTTGTGTGCCTAAGTTGCGTGATTTGATTAGACTGATTCTTGAGGAGGCTCATTGTACTCGTTATTCTGTTCATCCAAGAGCAACAAAGATGTATCACGACCTGAGTCAACATTACTGGTGGTGTGGTATGAAAAAGGACATTTCAAATTTTGTATCCAAGTGTTTAACTTGTCAGCAGGTTAAGCGCGAGCACCAATGGCATGGAGGTGAGTTTCAAAGGATGCCCATTCCTAAGTGGAAGTGGGAGCGTATCACCATGGATTTTGTGGTGGGTTTGACCACTACCATAGGTTGTTATGACTCAATCAGGGTAATTGTGGATCGACTAACTAAATCCGCCCAATTCGTTCATGTTTAGGTTAAGTTTACAGCGGAGAAGTTGGCTAAGCTTTACATCAGTCAAATAGTTAGACTGCACGGTATGCCTATTTCTATCATTTCTGACCGGGGGTCAGTGTTCACTTCATATTTTTGGAAGGCCTTGCAGCATGGACTATGTACTCAGCTGGATATGAGTTCAGCCTTTCACCCTCAGACAATCGAACAATCTAAGCGGATGATTCAGGTATTAGAGGACATGCTTCGAGCATGTGTGATCGATTTTGGTTCTGGCAGGGATCAACACTTAACCTTAGTAGAGTTCACTTATAATAATAGTTATCACTCTAGCATTTAGATGGCTCCATTCGAGGCTTTGTGTGGTAGATGGTGTAGGTCTCTGATTGGTTTGTTTTGATTCCACTAAGATGGACTCATTAGATGTAAACTTTCTTAGGGATGCTATGGAGAAGGTCCATATGATTCAAGGTAGGTTGCTGGTTTCTCAGAGTCGACAAAAGAGTTATACGGATAGGAGGGTTCGAGCCCTGGAGTTTATGGTGGGT
This sequence comes from Solanum clarkiae, assembly GCA_011800125.2. Lineage (NCBI taxonomy): Eukaryota > Viridiplantae > Streptophyta > Magnoliopsida > Solanales > Solanaceae > Solanum > Solanum clarkiae. Next base: position 18,136 of record JAABOM020087118.1, on the reverse strand, counting down.
GATCATGTTTGGCTTAGAGTGTCACCTATGAAGGGTGTTATGCAGTTCGGTAAGAAGGAAAAGCTTAGACCTCAATTCATTGACCCATTTGAGATATTAGAACGAGTTGGAGAGGTGGCCTACAGACTGGCCTTGCCACCTAGCTTATCATCTGTGCATCCGGTGTTTCATGTCTCTATGCTCAGAAAGTATGTGCCTGATGAGTTTCATGTACTTTCATTTGATTCGATTGCATTGATGCCAGACTTGTTGTTTGAGGAGGAGCCTATAGCTATTTCGTATAGACAGGTTTGCAAGCTTAGAAACAAAGAGATAGCTTCCGTGAAGGTGCAATGGAAGAACCATCTAGTTAGAGAGGCAACTTGGGAGATGGAGTCCAATATGCGTGCTATATATCCTCATCTTTTTAAGCTTCAGATACTTTAGTTTACCTTATGTTTGAGGACAAACATGATATTTAGTGGTGGATAATGTAATGATCCGATTGTCGGTCCATTATTTTTTTAAAAAAATTCCAAACATTAAGTGGTCATTATGAATTTTGCACTAAAGCACTAACTTTTTTTTTTATCAATTCTTTTGTATAATGGACAGTGCACTCATTTTAATGGGAAATGTACTAATATTTTTTTATTTAATTCTTTAGCATTTATTAGGCATCTGCTTGCCTATAAATAACAGATCATATTCTGCTTTGAAAGTCAGAATACGAGAGAAACCGAGAGAGCATACAACAAGTTAAAAAAATAAGGAAATAAAAATAGAATGCTTAATATATTTTGAGAGTCTATTAGTTGAAGGGAGATGTTTAGATTCCTAGAATAGGCATACATAGTCAGAAAGTACGTTTTGATGTCCAAGTAAGATTTACTTAATGTTAAATCAAGTTTATTAATTATGGGTGATATTGTTGTAATAGTAATATATTAATATGTGTTAGATAATGAAAAGTTAGATGTGAAATTAGTGTAAAGATTTTTTTTTTGTGTGTGTGTGTGTGTGTCACGTGGGAAAAGAGAAAGAAAGAATTTGTGTCTAATCAATTTGATTCTTTTGGTGGTATTAAAGAATTGTTTTCAAGTGTATAGTAGTGGTTTGATTTACTGTTATAAGAGCATATATAGACATATATGTATACTTCTATTGGGATGGCTTATGCACATTGTTCTTGGGGATTTGATTAAAGAGAATATAGATCTTGAGTAATTTATGTATTTTCTCTTTCACTGGTCATTAGTTTCCCTAAACTTTTACTTTAATTTATTATTATTATTATTATTATTATTATTATTATTCAAGTTGTGAAAATTAGAATTATTATTCAAGTTGTGAAAATTAGAATTATACCATTTGGAGGATTTAAGATTAAATCCTATACTTGAAATTTTGGAAATTAACAACAAAATTGGTTGGTCTCTGGGTCTAGGCTAGACATATAGTAATATGGGTATTAAGAGTTTTGAAATCTTATGGTAATAATTTATTTGACTAGATCGTGGTGCTATAGATCTCATTCAAAAAGGAAAGGCCAAAGTGTTAGATTGACCGCGATTTGGCTAAGGGAAGTGGACTTTCAAAACTTTGTAATTCTCGTAGAATTTTCAAAATTTCCTTTCTCCTACGTGTGATATGTGAAATATTTTAATATTATAAGAAATGAGATGATTAAAAATGTAAATGTGAGTTGATGTATTATCAAGGTACTTGAATTGATAAATATGGTTAAGTGATAAGAATTCTATATTTTTTTTATATATATTATTGTGGTTGGTAATTATAAGTGGATTTGTGTGTGGAATTCATATCATATTCATTCATTCCAAGTCACGCATATTTGCATTAATTCTAGATATTAATATGAGTGAGATGAAAATATTGGGACCGAGGTCGTTACCGATCGAGATATAATGTTGAAGTCTTTGCCGATAAAATTATGATGTTAAAAACTTTACTATGATATCGTGATGCTAAAGTTTTTGTCGGCGAAGTTATGATCTTTACTATGATATTGTGTCGCCCAGGTCTTTGTTGACGATAATATTATGCCGAGGTCTTTACCGGTGATGATGTGATATTAAAATATTTTTCAGTGATGATATGATGCCGAGGTCATTGCCGGGGATTATTGCATAAGCATTGTATCTCATCATTGCATATTCTTGCATAGCATGATGTCATTCTTGTAATAGATTGTGTTATCTCTTGTGAATTGTGGCTCATGCTTTAGAATTTTGATATTATAAAATACCATCTCTATTATTATGTGTTACAGGGATGGACTAACATTCTGTGCAGGTTGTAGTCATGAAGGTCGATTGGGACGAAAGGAGTTTATGTATTCTATTTGACTTATTTTGCTTTGTTTGTTGACTTACTGGATATCGCATTGTATTTGGTACTCACCCCTTGCTTCTACATTTGTGTAGGTTGTGAGCCCGGATAGTGATATTATTTCCTTGATCTTCCGAGGCTTCCCAGGAGACATAGAGAGGTAGTTGTCGTCATCTGACTGACTCTCTTGTTCCTATTTCTTCTGTACTTGTTCTATTCGAGAAAAAGGATAGTTTGGACTTGCATTTCTTTGATTTTCTGTATTGCTAGTGGCTTGTACACATGATAACCAATCCTTGGTGGTATTTAAGTTTATGAAAACTTTCAGCTTTAGTTATCCACTCTGTATAATGACTTCCGTGTGTTATATTTATTATCCCTTTGGGTTAAGGCTGACTTGTTCTGGTGGGATTGAGCAAGTACCACCATACCCTTTTTTTTGGGGTCGTGACATAAATGAAAAAATTTGCTGAGAAAAGCATCAGTTAAGTTTCTACGACTAGGCTTACGAGTCATATTGCACTTTACGGTTCATAACCCCATCATGCAGAGATTTTCAGCGAGCAGGATAATTGTGCACTCCATCCACGAGCCAACTTTATGACTCATAGATCAATCTACGAGTCGTGAATGGGGTTCGTGGATCTCAGGTAAGTTTTTAAAAAAATTTCAAGTTGAGGGTTCTACGAAACTATGACTTTCGAGTCGACCCGGTAAAGCTATAAAAGAGGACTCAAATTATTTTGGACCCACTTTTGACCTATTTAACTAAAAATTATCCAATCCTTCCCTTTCCCCCTAAATTCCGATCAAATTTCGGCACTCAAACACATTTTCTGGCAAGACTCCAGTGAACTCGGGTTTTCTTGATCATTCACCTTCTCTCTCTTCTTCAAGTAAATATCCATTTACCTCGATGCTTATAAATGGTTTGGTGTTTAATTATATAATTTTTGCTTAAATTTGAATTGCAAATTTGAAATAGAGTTGCCCTTGATTATATTGATAAATTGAATTTGAAATTTGGAATTGTGGACTTGAGATTGTTAATTGTTATGCTCATTGAATCATTCGTTTTGTTTGTTACTGAATGAGGTTACGCGGTTTTTGCTTGATGAATTGATGGGTGTTAGCATAGATATATTGTGTTGTGTAAGTCTAATAGGAAGGGTTAGTAACATAGGTTTATTCATGCTTAATCATTCTCAATGGGTTGTGTTTTTCTAAAGAATGTTTATGGTTGGTTGGGATGTGCTAATCATCTGGGTGCATGTATTTTTGCTTCGATGCTGGTAGAATTAGTGTTTGAAATATTCTTTAGGGTCCGAGTGATGGACTTAGAAACTGAGATTTTTGGTTCGCGAGTGTCTTTACGACTTATTGAGCAATCAACGAGTCGTAATTGTCCCTTGTAGGAAATTTTAGAAACTTTATGTTCTGAGTATTCATCAGACGAGACCTTCTACAAGTCGTAGATCACTCTACAACTCGTAGATAGGTCTTGTAGATCCCTGCCTGATTTTCAATTACTCTCTAGAATTTTATTAACTCCAGTCTACGATTCGTAAATCACTTTATGAGTCATAGCTAGGTCTCAAAGACTTTTTCAGTGATCAATATTGTTCTAAAGCACTGGTCTACAAGAGCACTTTACGACTCGTAGTGCTCACTACGACTCGTAAAAGGTCTTTCATAGAACCCTTTTGCAACTGATTTAGATTACTTTTTGCATTTTATTTCTTGATTCTTGGGGTTGATTATAGTGTGTTTATGTCTATTGTTTCAGGTACAATGGCCTCAAAAGAAAATCGTTCAAAGATCAAGGCCTTTAGGAGAAAGCTTAGGGATGAGCCTACAGATAACGAGCCTTCAGATACTGAGCAGACCCCTCAGATGACTGGGTCGTTGGAGATATTTGATGCCTAGCCTGATCCAGAGGTACCTCGACCATAGACTAAAGCTGTTGCCAGAGCTGGGCAGCCTCAGGATCAGGTTGATAGTCCTTCCCAGTCTGAAGAGGAAGGTAGTGACGAGAGTGGGAGAAATATGCCCTAGATGACTCCTTCTAGAGAGGAACCGAGTTCTGAGAAGGGCTCCAAGGATAGAGGAGATATTGTGTCCTACGTCGCACCATTTTCTTCATCAGCTGTGGATGTTATTATTCATCGATGGTGCGTCGAGGGTATGGAGGCTATATTTTTGGAGGGTACACAACCCAAGGAATGGGGCAAGCCGACCCATTCCATCTATGAGGAGCCTAGGGTCATTGATGATGGACTGAGCTGTGTCTCAGGTCTGCAGGACATGATGATATGATATGGGCTTATGTGGCTAACAGAGTCACTTGGACGATACTCCCCGACTTTGTTGAGGGAGTTCTATATATCGTATGCAACCACCATTCAGTGCAGTCTTCCCAAGAGGAAGAAACCTCTCACACAGCCTAGGTTGATAGAGATACAAGTAAGAGGTCTATGGGTAGACATTTTTGAGGAGAGGATCATCTGTATGCTTTTTGGTCCTGAGTTCCATGCCCCCAGGTCCACAGTGGAGTTTGATCACAGGTTGGGGCAGGCTAGGAACTCATTGGTTATGAAGGACCCAGTACAGCGGACCTCACTTCTGAGATGGGTAGCCGGTCATATTGCAGAGGAGGGTCCGAAGTCTACTTGGATCACCACCCACACTGAGCCTATAGTAAAGGCTTCACTCAGCTTCCTCACCAAGTTTTAGTGGGAAATTGTTAGATTATGCATCCGGCGGACCTTGGCAAATAATATACGCCGGAGCGTGCGGTATTGGTTGCCAGCATCTTGGCTGGCTATGACATAAACTAGGCCCAACTAATAGTAGAGCAGATACATGAGTCAGCACGGAAGAGACCACCTCCATCCCATTTCCAGTTTTGATCTACATACTCTGTATAGAGTTGAGGGTGGAGATTTTGCATCAGCTCGATAGACTAGTTGAGGCCCAACGTACTTTGAAGCCCAGCCTGATAAAAGCTGATGAGAACCCGGTTGCACTCCAGCAAGCATAGCCTCTACATCCGCTAGAGATGTTCGCCCCATCGCCACTGCTTGAGGGTTCTGATGTTGACACCACTACGACTGCTATTACTGAGGAGAGACCCCCGCAACCTGAGATAGTCATTGAGAGGGGTCCCATTACAGCTGTTATCACACCAGAGGCCACTACATCACAGACTCCTACACCGGGAATGGTCTATGTGTCCGTTGTTCCATTCAGGCCATGGCACGGAGATTATCACATGCTGAGTCCAAGTTGACTCAGCTCATTCAGCAGATTAGGCCTTAGGTCAGGTAGGCTATTGTAGACTCAGAGGAGCGAAACCGGGCATTCACTATTTCTACTATTCAGGAGCGTGTTTCTACAGTGGATACCCGTATTGATGCCTTTGAGGAGCAGGTTTAGAAGAGATTGGCTGGGGCCCGGCATTCAGATTTGGTAGCTTTGCAGATAAAGATCCAAATGCTTAGGGCTGACTCGATAGCATTACTTGTAACACCAGTTACATTGCCAGAGAAGACATCTCCAGTGTCGATGCTTAATTTGTTTACTCTGGACGAGCCTATCGATTCTTGCCTCGGGAAGAGACCTTGCACGGATGAGGATACAGAGGCCAGACATGTACGTGAGAGGGGGTTAGAGGAGAGGGATCTCCAGCATGCCTTGAGAGAGTCGATGCGTGAGGCGGAGATGAGACGAGCTCGTGAGGAGGATCAGTTGAGGGGTTTTGGCCCCTCCGGACAGAGTACTAGTGCTGAAGAGATTATCCCGTAGGATGGGGATAGCCATACTCAGCCTGAGATTGGCTCTTAGGCACCCAGGTATTTTTTGACCCCTATATATTCTATTTTTGCTTGATTTTGTGCATTGGGGACAATGCACATTTTTTTCGATGGGGTGTGGATAATTATAGGCCTCAATGAAGTCTGAGTAGCTTATGGTCCATAACTACCCCAATTTTTGATCATGAGGTTTTCTTGATATATTCTTTTTCCTCATATATATTTAATTTCTGTTGAACGGGCACGTTTAGGATGTTCAGAGAATATTTGAATCATATAGTACTAATAGTTTTGCCATATAAAATATTTTTATGTTTTGTTTTAATAAATGGTACCCATCAAAAATATTTTGATTAGCAGTTAGATGGCAACTATGCATGTTTGGGTGTTTGGCAATATTTGTTTTGATAAAATGAGAGTAATTTGATATATGAAACTTGATCTATGAGTTTCTTGTTGATAATGTATTCAATGTTATGTGGATGTGAGCTTATTTTGCTAGATTCATGCATTTTGTGCTAATTCAGAACTTGTCATGTTACTCTAAGTTAGATTGTAAATTAAATGGATTAGGAAGGGATCTTAGGACTTTGTTCTTTAATTAGTCCACTTTAGCATAAAATGACCAACCAAATGATGTTTTATCCCTTGTTCTAAATATTTGAGTCTTACATGTACCAATTCTTTCAAAACACCTAATTAGCCTAGCCTTGTCTAGTGATAAACCTTGAAACTGACCCTGGTCTATCCTTGAGCATTGTGAACCTTGATTGAGGCAAAAAACCTAAGTTGAGGGTTACCAAAAGTGGCCCTGGTTTGGGGAATAGATATTGTGTACTTCACTACAGGCTAAAACCCTGAGTTGAGGGTGGCCGATGTAAGGATAAAGCAAAAAAAATAAGGTGGTGAGTTGGAAATAAGGAGAAAAAGAAAAAGATCATGTACCGGGTGTAAAAAAAGAAAAAGATGCCTTAGATTGAGATTAAAAGCAAAATAAAGTGTAAAAATAAAGCAAAAGCTAAAAAATGAGAAGAAAACACTTAGAAAAGCTTGAATGTGGAAACAGAATAAGGTGAAAATATTAGAGTAGGTAAGGTGAAAGTGATAAAAAAAACATAGTTCAAGGATGGCGTTTAGTCACTATTGTTCCAAAATGCCATACCAAAGTCCCCTAAGCCTACATTACAAGCATAGAAAGTCCTAAAGTGATCCTAGTCCAGTTAGTTGAACGTCTAAGTCATGAGTATAGGGGCAAGCCTGTTGTATTAGTATAATACATGAACTTCTTTTGTGAGAGTGAGTGTGTTTGCACAGTCCCAAAGTGAAATTTGTAATCATCATTGAGTGTCAAAAATAGGACTTCTTTCTGTGAGGGCACTTGCATTGCATTGTTAGCATTTCACTTGTTCAGTGATTGTAGACTGTTGATATTTCCTCACTTGTCATAGTTGTGTTGTCATACGCATCAGTTTGCATTGGTTTGCTAAATAGCTACCTGATCCTGTTTTGAAAAAACTGATGAGGGTATCTGAGTTTGAATTGTATGTGATGTATACCATTGAGTTTAGGTCTGTGTGTTACTATATTATCTATATAGATTGAGTTATCATTTGAGGACAAGCAATAAATTTTAAGTTGAGAGTGTTGATGTCTTGTCAAAATATAACACTTTTGATGCCTAAAACTTAGGATTTTGTGTGTTTCCAATGCGAAATTTATGATTTTTATGTGTTTTTATGTTTAGTGTTGCAGGAAAGCAGGTTGGGATGACTTTGGGGCAAAATTGTAGAGTTTTCTATTTTTTGGTGATTTACGAGACTCTCTACAAGTCGTAGAGGTAGTTTCATGATAAATTCCTGTGAAGGTTGAGATCTGAAGTTGAAGTCCATGAGACCTCTATATGAGTCGTAAAGCATTCTATAAGTCGTATAGGTAGGTTTCATGAAGATTTCCAGAGAGGGATGATTTGAAGCAGTTGAAGCCTACAAGTCTGAAGTACGAGTCATAAATTAGTTTACGAGTTGTGAAAATGGTTCATAGAAGTGAAGTCTAAGATCTTAAGAACTGATTACGAGACCCCGACTATGACTAGTAGAAGTCTCTATGAGTCATAAATAGGTTTCGTGGAGTCCGCTGACCTATTTTTCTATTTTATTAAGGACTTAATTATAATTACTATAAATAGTATTTTTAGGTCATTTTTCAGGGAGAGAGCCATCAATTTTATTGTAATTAAGGTTAGAATACAATACTTAGAGAGATAATTGAGAGAATACACTTGTAAATTAATTTGATCTTCAAATCTTGTGATTCTCAATCAATTTTGGATTTGCTTGATTTTCAATTTAATTGGGTAAGCCTTTAATTATGTTTTGTTTATTCATAATTTTTCATCTACCCATCACATGAGTAGCTAAATCCACAACTTGGGATTGTGGGAACCATGAAGATCTAACCAAATAAACCTGGGTAATTTGCAATTCATGGAATGGGTATTTGCATGTATTAATCAATTTTCTTTGTTTTTTGCATGTTTTCTAGTCATGCCCAACATTAGAACTTGCCTCATATTACTTTCCCGATCAAGGTAGGAATGAATAGGAAAAAATATTGATAAATAAGACTTAATGATGTGTTCTCGTCTAATCAACCGAACTGAGCCTAGGGGAGGTTGACTGGGACTATAGGTAATGGTTAATATTGTACACAATTGAGATGGGCCAAGTCGCATAGTGAAATTCGTCTCTCACATTTGACCAAAGGGCTTGGTGAACTTAAATTACGATCCTGTATGTTACACTCGAGTCAAGAATTGGGTTGTCCGGTGTTATTGAGTTAGATCATGAGGAACACAATATCCAAGTTGCTCTCTATTATTGATTCTCTTTCGTTATAGTTACTGTAGTTTTTTTTCTTATTGATTACTTCAAACCCATGCCCTCTTTGGGGAATTGAGTTAGTTAATTACTTGAATTTCTTGTTTGTGAATTCTCATGAGTCTTCGTATTCCCTGTGGGTTCGACACTAACCTTGGCTAGGTTTTATATTTGACAATGATCATTTTATCCTCCAAAAGAGAGGTATAACTTGGGCATGATCATATTTCACTTTCAATAAATCTAGTTATTACATTTATCATGCATATCTTATATTTGCAATACATTCAAAGTACTGACTGCTTACTCTTCTCGCTCTAGTATTTGATAATGTAGATTCAAACATTCATCTCTCAGACTGCAATTAGCACAACTCAAAATTATCATAGTAGTATCATTAATGAGTCCTCATATTTTGAGGATGACCTTTATATTTCATTGAGTTGTTATTATTTCAATTTTCAATACATTTGGGATAGCTAGGGGCTTGCCCTAGCAACTTGTCATAGTAGAGAATTTTCAGATAGTCGAATTAGCTCTAACTTATGTTTATTTAAATACTTGTTATGTCAAATGTTTGAGTTTAATAAATCTATTTTAGTTTAGCTTTCACATTCAATTATTTTTTATTATTGTCATGATCCAAGACTAGGGCCTAAATGTGACCGGCAAATGAAGAACCCGAAGGAATCCCAAACAAGCCTCGTAGCATATCATTACACATTCTTGGTCACGGAAGCAATAAAATACATCAAGAAATAGTAAATTGGGACAACCGGGTTGAGGGAACATTTTCATATTATGAACAACAAGAGTCGATAGAGTCAAAGCTCATAGCATAGATACATAGCATGTCCACCAACACCTCTACTACATAGATAGAGCGGGGGACAAGACGAAGCAACCGGGCTCACCCTCATAGCTAAAGTAAACAATAAAGAAGAATGTCTCAATACATAATAAGAGAAAATTAGATTAAGGTCCCCGCAGTAGAGGACTCGCCAACTAGCTTGAATAGTACTGGACTAGCCACGTGAAGGAGGAGGATGATCAACTTGAGCATCGGTTCCTACATGGTGACATCATGTAGACACAGAGTATGTGTTAGTACATTTGAGTGTACTATGTATGTGGGATGCAACACAACAATAGAAAGGCATCTTAATCAAAATGCATAGAGACAAGCAATAGATAACATAGTAGCAATATGACATCTATGATTAATGCTTAAGTAAAACATGCATACATAGAATATAACATATGTGTAAGAAGAGACCATTAACTATTGGTGGATCGTCACACCCTACCACCCTTGGTGATTGAGGTACAAACCTTATCAATAGGTTGGTGGATCATCGCACCCTACCACCCTTGGTACCGGAGTACAAACCCCCCGATAGGTTGATAGGCATAAACCCCCAACAAGGTTGGTGGATCATCGCACCCTACCACCCTTGGTGCTAGAGTATAAACCCCCCGATAAGTTGATGGGTACAAACCCCCAACAAGGTTACCCGGCGCACAATCCCCGAGTAGGAAATGGTCACATTCCAACACTACATAGATAGCACCATATACATGCATTCATTTCATCATCATTTCATCATATCATTGTCATACCATCATCATATAATCATTCAACTCATAAGACATGCATTGGACCTTTAATTCCTCAAGAAATCATAACCGAACATTTTATCAAACACTTAGAGGGTGTGTAGTGCTAGTGTAAAATCGTGCAATTCAAGAGTGAAATCATGCTAGAAAATTCAGTGTAATACCTTCAATAGATACTTGGTAACATGCTTGAGCAATTTACATCAAAATCTTTCACCAAATCTTACAATAGACCTTGGTTTCATAACTCAAAACACAGCAAAACAGTCACAATTTCATGAGCTTCAACATAGTGTACAGTGAATTTCATAATAAGATAGACCCAATTTTAAATCAACTTTAAATCATGCAAATTAGAGTAAAAGGAAGCTTGGGTATCATAGGGGAAAGGTACCCATGAAAGAAAACCACATACCTTAGCTTTGGAGGAACTTTTGATGAAGATTGAAAATGCAGACTTGAAGCTTGAAGGAAATCCTTAGTTCTGGATGAGGATTTGAGACTTGAATTTAGGAGTGAAAAATTTAGCTAAGTGTTTGAGTGAGTATTGGTGAATATTTAAAATGATATGAGGGTGAAAAATTGTTAAGTATGAGTATTTTTAGGTTTGGGGACACTTAGGCCTTGAAGTCTTGGACCGCAAGAAAATAACTGGACAGCAAAACATGCACGTTTGCGTAGCGGACAGGATGCAAAAGTCCATTTTCTTCATCTGTGCGCCTGTCGCGCCAGTGGCATGAATAGCTCTCTAGAAATCGACATTTGAGAATTTTGAATTTTGATTCGGTTGCTCAAAAATCGGGGTTAGACCCTTTTCTCCCCTAATTTTGACCCCCTGAACAAAAATAGAAAGTCATATCACACATGAATTTTGAGATATATGGAAATTACGATTTTGGGCACTTCCGAGGTACATTTTCAAGTACTTTTTCTTTTGGGGTCGTTTCAATATCTCCCCCTTGGGAACATTCATCCTAAATGTCAAAAAATGTATATGAGAGACACAAATACGACACCTTTAGTCCACATAGAGATGTAATAATGCACTTAAACATCATTTCAAAAAAATTGTATCATTAATGAAACATGAACATATGCAATAGCATAGGGCTGAACTTAAGACTTGTGATCAAATGAAGGACTTAGATCAATACATCACCAAACTAAGTGGTTGGATTGGATGCCAGGTAAGAGAAACTCCTAAGATTACCTAATTGAGCATAAAATGTTTTAAATTAGGTTGCATAAAAACATTGAGTGTATTTTCTAAGCATGATTTTAATCTTTAAACTTGCATATTTATTTAGTCGAGTTATGAATTGGTGACTGGAGTTCTGAGTCAAGTTGACTAATTTGACTTGAGTTTTACTTATTTTCTTGGTCATTTTACATTCCAGTATATTCCATGTACTAACATTCATTCGGACCTACATCGTTAAAGATGCAGACACAGGTGATAGAGGACTTCAGCCAATGCATCATTAAGGTCCAGGTTTTCGCTTTCAGAGTTGGTGAGTCATCCTTGCCTTCGGAGGAGTCTTTTTTCTTTTATTGAGTATTCTTATTTTCTTTTGACTAGGGTAGCCATAACCTATCATGGTGCCATCTAGATTGTTAGACAGAGACTTCGTAGACGTTGAGTAAAGAATTTGATTGTTATTTTATTTCCAGACTTGATCATTGGAACTATATATTTATAAGAGTTTTATTTAACTATTTGATGTTTTTCTTGAGTATTTCTTTCACTGTCAAGTATGATGTGATGATGAGGTCAGGTGGTTCTCTTGGGGAATCAGCAATGGTTCTTCAAGCGCCAGCCACACCTAGGGTATCCTCTCGGGGCACGACAAGGTTAAAACCAAGAGTCACCACACTCGATTTTTTATCTTGACATGTTATCATTTAATTACTCCATATTAAATTATTTCATGAATAGCTCAATTGATATTTGTAAGACCCCAGAAGTTTGATAGTCAGAAAGTTAAGGTTCGGAAAAGAAATTTTTAAAGAAAAAGAAGAGAGGGGGGCATCAGGTGTCACTGGATGGACCCATCTATGGATCGTTCAATGCTCCACAGTTTGTAGTAGGCTATTGTGATAGAGCTATACAAGAAGAAGTTAATAAGTTAAGAACTACCGATCGTTCTATGGTCCATATGGGAATCCACACACCATAGACTAGCTCATGAAATGAGCTACTACGATATGGGAAATGTTCGGTTCAGGATATCTTTGATTAGAGCTCTAGATGACCCGTATGTAACTAAATGACCAGTAGATCCTTCCATTAAAAGTTTATTCTTAATTTTGCATAGGTGATAAGAATAATTTTTTAGTATGAAAATATATTTGGAGATGAATTATGGTCACAAGAACCCTTTACCACAAAGTTGAGCTGAAAGCTTCCTCAATGAGTGACTTTCGTTGAAAGATTTTACTTAGATCAACTTCAAATGACCATATCTCCTAGCAAAAAATAAATTTAGTAGCAATGACCTATCAAATTAAAGATATCTAAATTCTCTTTTCAATTCCATCAAATTTTCCTCATTTTGAGCTTGAAGAAAAATGCCCATTTTAGAGAAGTCATGTCAGGCAATCACATTTCATGACCTCCACTACAGATCATGTTCATGGCCCATATAACCATCCGTGGAGAATGCTTTCACTTCTTTCAGGAATTTCCTGCACATGTCCTAGGGTTAATGTTGTCTTTTTCTATCACGATCCAAGCCTAGGGCCTAGACATGACACAACAAATACGAACCCGAAGGGATCCAAACAAGCCTCTTAGCATATCAATCACTTATCCTTGGTCGCGGAAGCAAAGTAAACACATCAAGTGAGTATAAATAAGGATAAAAAGACTAAAGGAAGTCTTTAATAGCATAAATCATAGAAGAGTCAAAGCTCAAGCATAATTACATCACTTGTCCAAGAACACCTCTAAACATAGAACGGCGAGGGCCAAGACACTTTCCAGGCTCATCCTCATAGTATCAAGAGTTCAACATACAGAAATAACATAAGCAAGAGTAGCATAGCTACTGTCCCTGAACTTGAGGACTCACTAAAGCTTATCTTCAAGATGTCAAAACTATCCACGTAGAGGGTGATCAAGAGGAGCTCCAGTTCTTGCATGGTAATATCAAGTAGGCATAGAGTATGTGTTAGTATGTTTGAATGTACTAAGTATGTAGGATGCAATGCAACAAGTGATGGGTAACATAATCAACATGCATAAGAATAAGCAAGAGATAGTGTAATATCAATATGGCATGCATGATAAATGCTTGAAGTAAAACATGCTTAGTCATTATCAAGGAATGTAAATTCAATGTGGAATATATGTATGCTCGAACCTTACACAAACATGCTTGAGATGGGCCACATAGTCACCCACTCGTCTTATGGTATAACCTTTTCGAAGAGTGTTACCAATACCCTTACCTTACATAGTCTTTTTGGTAGGTAGTATAAGACGTTCCCTACTTTACAATATAATCTTTTAGGTAGGAGCCGTGAATTATTCTACCTTACTATATAATCTTTTCGATAGGAACCATGAATTGTACCTTACGGCATTGTCTTTTCGGTAGGTGTTATAAGATATCCTTACCTTACGATATAATCTTTTCAGTAGGAGCCATGAGTCATTCTACCTTATGGCATAGCCTTTTTGATAGATCATGTAGAGTATCCATACCTTATGATATAATTTTTTTGGTAAGAGTTATGAAAATAGCTCATCAAACCATCACATTCAAGTTTCAAGAAAGAACTTCTCATTTCCCAAGAACACAACAATCATGAAAGCCCAACAATTCACTTGCAATGTCATAAGTACTTTACATGAATTTAATACCCATATGCATTCCCTTATTCATCATAAAGTCACCTGACCCATAAGTCATACAATAAATCATCAATAACTCAAGAATCCCTAACCGGATATTTTATCAAACACTTGGTGGGTGTGAATGCTAATTCAAAATCATGCAATTCAAAACTGAAATCATGTGAGAAAACTTAATGTAAATCAACCCACCAACACGTGGTAACACCCTCATGCAAGATACATTGAAACCCCTCATCAAATCTTATAATAGATTATAGATCCATAGCTCAAAACATGCTTAAACAGTCAACATTTTATGAAACCCCAACATAGTTTATCGTCAAATTCATAATTAGAAGTACCCATAGATAAATCAACTTAAAACATGCAATTTACACAAAAAGGAAGGTTGGGCACCATGGGTGAAAGACCCAATGGTTGAAACCCACATACCTCAACTTTGGAGATTTCCTTCAAGAAGATTTGAATGAGAACTTGAAGTTTGAATAAAATTCTTGAGATATGGAAATAAATTTGAGTTACTTGAATTTGGATGAAATATTTGGCTAAATGTTAGAGAAGGTTTTGTGAAATGTTTTGAATGAATGGGGTTGAAAAAATGACTAAGTATAGGTGTTTTTACGCATATGAAGGCTTAGGCCCAGGACCCCAAGGCCTTGGACTGAAACAGGAAAAATTGGCAGTAAAATATACAGGTCCACACCCTGGCCGCGTCGCGCTAGGGGCACGGAACCTTACTTTTTTCAAAATTTTTGAAAAATAAAATTTTACTACGGTTACTCTAAAATCGGGGGTATACCCATTTCCCACTCAATTTTCTCCCTAATCATGAATATGAAGTCGGATTTTCAATATCACACATGAATTTTGAGATTTATGAAAATCACAATTACGGTTACAATTATGTGCATGTGTATAGAAGTATGTTGGCCTTAGTCTAGTCTTAGAATTAGTGATGTCATAGACCCACATCGTTCAGGAATAGTAGATTGATAAGTTTTTCCCTGGTGTAACTTGAGAGATGTAGGTCCTTATAGATTGATACACCAGACTTGAGTCTGACATATTTGAGCCTTAGATAGGTCATGACTTAACTTGGGACTGGTAGATTGATAAATTTCTGCCATGTAACTTGAGAGGCATAAGTCTTTGTAGATTGATACAATAGCCTTGATTCAGATAGATTTAAGCTTTAGATAGGTCCTGACTTGACCTGGGGCCTTGCTATCTTCTATGTCCCCGCTTTACTCTATTGTTGCATGATCCAATTGCTCATTGGAATTTGTTTAGCTCCAGAGATGTTTTATTTTACCCGATAAGTCATGTTGATTATATTGGGAAGATTCATCCGTGATTAATGGTCCAGGCTATGTATTTCATGTGATTTACTACTCAGACTTCTTTGAAGGAGTTGACTGTCAGAGTCCAGCTACAAGTTGTATTATACCTCATGAGGCCCACATCCGTGGTGCAAGGTCTGGGCTCTATGCTTCCCCCCACCCTTTTAAGGCATTGTTCTTTATAGGGCCCACATATGCTGTTATAAGTCTGGCATGCTTTCCTTATTCGACATTCAACACAATTAGACATTGTACTTGATAGGGCCTAAATCTACATGTTAAAGGTCCAAGCTTTGTACTCCCCTTCCTCCTTTACAATTTGAGTTACTAGTTTGGCGCATTTGGTCATACAAGGTTTGATGTATGCACAGTTGGCTACCTGGTGCACGGGTGTACCTGCTGGGCTTATGGGGGAGCAATGGGTGTATAGGTTTAGGATTAGATAGTCTCCTATACCCACATGCCTACCTATTCTGTTCAGTCCTATTTTGATGTATTGTGGTGATTGTATCCTAGTTGTTCTTACTTTGTTTACTATTCTTACTCAGTCATTTTATCATGTCTACTAGGTACCTTCTTCTGGTACTCATACTACCCTTTGCATCTGCTTCGTAATACAAATCCCAGAATGAGTCGGTCACGCTAATTCCAGCAAGTTGGTAGCAGATTTTCTAGAGACTTGGGTGAGCATCTAGTATTCTTGGATCATTTCAGTCTCCCTCAATACTTGTAGTCGTCTCTTACTTTTTATGACTAGTGTGTTCCTTTTGTATTTGTGTATGTATTATTTTGGCCCTATTCACGATTGTATTTATTATCTTAGTAGTTTTGTACTCACAGCTTCCAGGTTCTGGAAGGGATTCTTTTGTCATATGTATGTGTGTGTAAATATATACCATATCTTAGTGTTAATCCCTTGATTGTTATTATTTATTTCTGGAATTGTAACTCTTAGCTAGTTTTCTGCCTTCAGACCTATTAATAATAGTTCCGAGTCACGGGCTGACTTACCTACTGGTGAGACATTCACTACTAAAGAACTGTGAAAATGTGAGGGACAAAAAAGTGACGGACTGTGTTGCTCCAAAATGCAACGGACAAAACGACGCCGTCCGTCGCTTTTGTGTATTTGTTATTATTTTTTATTTTTTTATATTAAGGATGGACTGCGTCTAAAAATTCGTCGCTTTTTTTCAGGGAAATTTTTCTTCATTTTTTTAATTTTAATAAATATTTATGTTCAAATAATAGCGACAGAGTCCGTCACATAAATATATTTGTTTTTAAATAATGTGAAGGACTATGCGACGATGTCCGTCGCTTTTTTTAACTTGTCAAATAAAATCTTAACAAAATAAAAGTGACAGACGGCATCGCCCTGTCCGTCACATTTTTTAATCAAAATCAAACTTGTTTAATGAAGGGCGATGGACTTAATGACGTCGTTTGTCGCCCCTTTACATGTATAAAAAAAAAAAGAGTTGATGGGAATTCATTCCCCCCCCCCTTTCAAACCTTCATTTCTTTCCTAACCCAAAACCTAGCTAACCCACCGCCGCACCCCGTCCCCGACCACTGCACGCCGCCGGCTCCACTGCCTCTTCATCGTTTTCTCCTCCCCACAAGTAAGGTAACTATTTTTTCTCTCTCTTTTTGCTTCATTTTTAGTATTATTTAGTTATTTTATGTTTTTTAATTTTATAATGATATTAGCATAGTTATATTGTATAGGTTTTGTGAATTAGTGAGTAGTTAACAATTTTACGGTTTTGCCTAGCTTGAATTTGGGATTTTTTGAATGAGCTTGTAATTTAGTTATTTTTTATTGGAATTGAATTGTTGTTGAAGCTAATTATAATGTTGGAATTGAATTGAAGTTAGAATTTCTGTTGAAGTTTGAACAAATTGTTGTTTTTTAAGTAGAATTATCTTTGAATTAGTTGGATTTCATTATTGTTGAAGTTAGTAGTGTTTAACTTGAACTTAGATTAAAGTTTGAACTGAATTTTAAGTTGTGAACTTTAGGATTTTGTTTTAAAGTTGAAGTTAGATTTATTTTGAACTTAAACTTTAAACTTTATTTGTGAATTTTAGCATTTTATTTTAAAGTTGAAGTTAGATTTTTTTTAAACTTAAACTTTGTACTTTATTTGTGAACTTTAAATTTGTATATAATGTAGAATTTGAACTTTAATTTAGGATTTGTTAAGATTATGACTTTCGTAGTGTTAAACTTGAACTTATATTAAACTTGAAACTTGAATTTTAAGTTGTGAAGTTTAAATTTGAATATAATATAAA
>JAABOM020087109.1:0-29871 GCA_011800125.2 Solanum clarkiae | reverse complement strand
ACATATAGCCCATTAACACAAGATTCAAGCACTTTTGAAAATTAGCGCTAATTTGACCAAACCATGTCATGTTTAATCTGGATTGTACTAGTATTGTAAGGTGTGGGGTGTTACACCTAGTGACTCATAGAGGGGTATGGTTGAGAACGTCGATGGCCATCCTTATGGTTCTTAAGGACCCACATATAATGTCTCATCTTATGATCTATTCCACCACATTCAACACATGCACCCGTACTGGCTAAGCAATCTCCTGGGTGGTACCTTCCACACTTGTTGCATGTAAGAGGAGCTTGTCCACCAACACCTTCACCTTGATACTTGGGGATGTCCACCCCATCCTTGGAAAATCTCTTGCTTGGAGCATTATTGGACTCTTGATCTTGGAAGCTACCATCAAATCGATCCCTCTTAGATCCCTTACTTCTCCTCTTTCTGCGTTTCTTCCCCTCAAGTTATTCTCTATAAGTCATGAGGTGGGACAAATCCATATTACTTATCAACATAGAAGCATGACACTCCTCATTCACCAGATCAAACACACCCATCATGAACTTATTCATCCTTGACCATGGATTGGCAACTAATTATGGAGCATACTTAGAGAGTTGGTTGAACTTGAGGGCATACTCCCTTATACTCATGGACCCTTGCTTCAAATTTATGAATTCTATTATTTTGTCCTCCCTAAGCTCAAGAGGGAAGAATTGGTTGAGAGATTCTGCCTTAAACTCCTCCCAAGGAATAGCATAATGATTTCACCTTTCCACCTTTCATTGTCTAAACCAAATTTGAGCCACCCCCTTTAGTTGGTAGGCCAACAACTCTGCCTTTTCCTCCGAATTCACCCCATGATAGACAACACCTTGTACACCTCATCAATGAACACTTGGGGATCCTCATCCACCATAGACCCATAGAAATCCCATGGATTCATTCTAGCAAAGTCCCCTACTCTCGAGACCAGAGTATTAGCATAAGGAGCTTGGAGCCCTTGGTTCATTTGGAGGGCCATAACATGTGTCAACATAATAATAGTATTCTAGAACTCAACTTCGATAGCCCTTCCATCTTGAGGAGCTTGAGGAGCAGGGTAAGCCGGTTGTCCCATAGGTGTACGAGCCCTCCTTGGCCTTCCTCTTTGAAGCAGCATGATCAACTAGAGAAAATCCCTATCTTACTTCTAAAGCACGACTTAGACCATGAAGTAGGGAAATATTTCCTAAAATGCCTCACAGCTTCCCATTCATAGTTGTGATGTGCTTTACAACCATGAATAAGACTCTAATCAGCACAGTGTGTTAGATATTAAGGACCATTAACAACCTATTGCTATGATACCAAGTTTGTCATGACCTGAACCTAAGGCCTACACACAACATGGTAAATGGGGAATGCAGAGGGACCCCAAACAAGCCTCTTAACATATCATTCACACATCCTTGTTCGTGGAAGAAAACAAACAACAACAAGTGAGTAAAAATAGGGATAATAGGACTAAGGAAATTCTTAGATATCATAAATCATAAGGAGTCAAGCTCATAGCATAGATATATCATAATATTCCAACAACACCTTAGAATGGAGCGGGGGCTAAGACACTTTTCGAGCTCACCCTCATAATGTAAAACATCAACATAAAGAAGTTTTTGAAATAGTAAGAGAAAGTAGATAGTTTCCTCGAACTTGAGGACTCACCAAGCTTATCTTTAAGATGTCAAAGTAGCCATGTGGAGAAGGATAGTCAAATGGAGCTCCAGTTCCTACATGGTAACATCATGTAAGTATAGAGTATGCGTCAGTACATTCAAATGTACTAAGTATGTAGGATGCAATGCAATAAGAGATAGGCAACATAGTAAAAATGCATAATGAGAAGCAAAATATATCATAATAACGATATGGAAGGTATGATCAATACTTAAGTAAATTACGCTTTGCAAACCATTCATCTTACATTGAACCTAATATATAATTATGGGAAGAAACCTCAACCGACATAAAATAAGACCACGCGAGCTAGAAGTTAGAATCGCGATGTTTACCCTACACTAGAAGAAATGGGGAAGTTAATTTCCAAGGTGAACCTCCTAATACCTAAGTGGATCCACTAAGCCTTGAACTGGGTACTTGCCTCTAGTTCCTAGACTCAGTTACTCGTCTCAAGCCTTCATATTTAGGGTACTCGCCTCTTAGGGATTTGGGGACTCGCCTCTAATCCCTTCACCTTTGGTGGCACATAGTTTTGGGACTTGGGAACTCGCCTCTAGTCCACTCGGTACTAAGTCTAATGCCACAAAATCTTTAAAATAATCATAGCTTTAATAACTTGTAAGAAATATGGAAGACATGACACGAGTAGATCTTAACATCATTGACCTCAAATGGTGAGCCTAATCATCAAACATAAGAATGGGTCATTATCAACATTAACTTTACATTAACATTAACATAAAAGGCTCACAAGAGGTAAAATCTTGTGGAAAAGGACTTAATCAGACTTTACAACATCATTAACATTTTCAAGAACTAAACATATCTCTAGAAAGCTCAAAATCATCATAAAGTCTCTTGACTCATAAATCAGCCAATAGATCATCAAAACTTGAAGAATCCTTAAAAAATCCTTTTATCAAACACTTGGCGGGTATGCAATGCTAGAACAGAATTATGCAATTCAAGAGTGAAATCGCGCAAGAAAGATCAATGTAAAACCACCCACCAATACTTAGTAATACCCTTATGCAAGATATATCAAAACCCTTCATTAAATGACAAAATGGATCATAGATTCATAGCTCAAAACATACTTAAACAGTCACAAGTTTATGAAACCCCAACATAATTCACAGTCAAATTCATAATAAGACCCATAAGCAAAACAACTTAGAAACATGAAATTTATGTAAAAGGAAAGCTTAGGCACCATGGATGAAAGGACTCAATGGTTAAACCCCACATACCTTAACTTTGGAGATTTTCTTGAAAAAGATTAGAATAGAGACTCGAATCTTGGGTGAATTCCTATGATTTGGAATGAGATTTGGCACTTGAATTTTGAGTGAAATATTAGTCTAAGTGTTTGAGAGGTTTTGGGGAATATCTTGTATGATATGAAGATAAAATATGGTTAAGTATAGGTGTTTTTATGTATGGGAAGACTTAGGACCAAGACCCAAAATCCTTCCGAGTAACCAAAAACTGGGCAAAAATAACACAAGGGTGCGCCCTGGCCGCATCGCGCCAGGGGTGCGAACCCTTACTGTAAATTGCATTTTTGGAATTTTTGAATTTTGATACAGTTGCTTTGATATTAGGGTTAGACCCATTTCCTACACAATTTTGCCCCCGATCAAGACTATGAAGTCAAATTTTTTATATCACGCATGAATTTTGAGATACAAGGAAATTACGATTATGGGCATTTCTAAGGCATATTTTTGGGAACTTTTTTGTGTTGTTTCACATAATTTATTATGATTCATAGAGAGTGGATTGGGGTGTATACTGATGCAGAAGGGTGAAGTTAATGCTTATGTTTCAAGACAACTTAAGGTACAAAAGAGGAACTATCCAACCCCTGATCTTGAGTTGGTAGCTGGAGCGTTTGCTCTCAAAATTTGGTGTCACTACTTGTAGGGAGTGCATGTGGACATGTTCACTGACAACAAGATCCTGCAATATGTCTTCAGTCAAAAAAGAGCTTAACCTGAGGTAGAAGAGACGATTGGAGTTGCTCAAGGATTATGACATGAATATTCTCTACCACCTAAGTAAGGCTAACGTGGTTATTGATACTCTTAGCAGGTTATATATAGGTAGAACAACCTATGTTGAGGAAGAGAAAAAAGGGGGTTGGCCAAGAAAGTGCATATATTGGCCCAATTAGGAGTTTAGCTTGAGGAATCTAATGAAGGTGGAGTTAATGCCCAAAATGGGTCAGCTTCATCTCTAGTGAAAAAGGTGTAAGCAAAACAGGACCAGGACCCTATCCTACTACGATTGAAGGAAGTTGTCCATAAATAGAAGGTTACGATTTTCTCTAAAAGGGAAGATGGTGTATTGAGATACTAAAGTAGACTGTGTGTCCCCAGTGTTGATGGTATTCGAGATAGAATTATGGATGAAGCCCATAGTTCTAAGTATTCCATTCATCTTGACTTTAGTAAAATGTAGCATAACTTGAGAGAAGTTTATTGGAGGAGTGAAATGAAGAGAGATATTATTGAGTTTGTCTCCAAGTGTCTGAATTGTCAACAGGTCATAGTTGAGCATCAAAGGCCATGGGGATTAACCCAGAACTTTGAGATTACTAAATATAACTGGTATATGATTAATATGAATTTCATTATGGGTTTATCAAGGTCCCGAAATTATCATTATTTGATGTGGGTGATTGTGGATACGAAGACTAAATTAGCTCGCTTCTTAGCAGTCAAGATGATTGACACTAGAGAAGAGTATGCCAGATTGTACATCTATGAGATTATGAGGTTGTATGGAGTTTCCATTGTCTATTAATTCAAACAAAGAAGCATAATTTACATCTCAATTTTGGGGATCTTTTCATAAAGGACTTGGTTCAAAGGTAAATGTTAGTACTACCTTTCATCCCAGACTAATAGCCAAGTAGAACGCATAATTCAGACATCAGAGCATATGCTGAGAGTTTGCATCTATGATTTCAAAGTTAATTAGGATGATCATTGACTTCTCATTGAATTTAAATACAATAATAGTTATCATGCAAGTATTCATATGGCTCCTTCTGAACCTTTGTATGGAAGGAGACGTAGATCGTCAATTGGGTAGTTTGAAGTTGGAGAAGCCGAGTTGATTGTCCTTGATTTGGTTCATCAATACAGGAAGGTAAAGCTTATCAAAGTGAGGTTGAAGACTGCTTAGGGTCGCTAGAAATCTTACACTAATGTGAGAAGGAGAGGCTTAGAGTTTGAGGTGAATGATTGGACATTGAAAGTGTAACCAATGAAGGATGTCATGCAATTTGGAAGAAGGAAAATCTATGTCACTGCTATACTAGACATTATTAGATTGTGAAGAGGATTGGAAATGTTGCTTGTGAGTTAGAGTTTCTTTTTGAGTTACCAGTGATTCATTCAGTCTTCCATGTCTTGATATTGAAGAAATATTTGGGAGATCCCTCATTGGTAATGCCCATTAATAATATTGGAGTGAAAGATAGACTATCCTACGAGGAGATCCCAGTCCAGATTTTTTATCATCAAATTTGCAGATAGAGGACCAAAAAGATAGCCTCGGTCAAATTCATATGGAGAAATCAATTTGTTGAGGAATCCACATAGGAAGTCGAGGAAGACATAAAAGCTAAATACCTGCATCTATTTGTGCCTAATGAAGGGAATGTTGAAGGTAATGTTCTTATTCTTGATTTGAATTAATTTTTCCATCCTTGAGTAGGTTGTTGATTGTATAGAAAGTCTGATTGATTGATTGATTGTTGAAATGGATCTTAATTATTATTCGTGCCTCGAGTCCACCTGTAATTTCTCTTCATTCGTGGATGAATGATACTAAAAGGCTGATAATGTTACCCCATGTAAATTACCAAAAATACCTCTAGACTAGAGATTTCTCACATAACGCATGATCTCAAATCTTTTTGGGAAATTCGAGGCCAGAAACGTGATCAACATGAAAAATTGTGTGGGAAAATTGACCTGTTGATTTTTAGAGCAACAGGATTAAAAGATAATTGTTTGGAGCAAAATTGCATCTTCCAGTAGAGTGCACGACATGTCTGTGTCGCAGACTTATCGTGCATTTAAACTTAATTGTGGTTTTATTATTTTGATGAAATTAAAATTTGGTTGGAATTTTTTTCAAAAAAAATGTACTATAAGGGACAAGGTTTGCGACATGGATTGGGTTCCCGATAGTTAAATTTTTTTTTATTTTTCTATGGGCATTCCAGATTTTTCCCTACCTATCCTAAACTTAACTCATGCTCAATAGTTGTTTTCAACCTGAAAAGGGTTCTTAAACCCATTCCTAAGTCTTCTAGGCATCCTAACTAGAGACCTAGTGCTAAAACTAGGAGAAAAGTGGCAGGATTCAAGGAATTCAAGATGGAATCTTACAAGGTTGAGTGTCTTCCTTCATCCTAGGTATGTAAAGCTAAACTAAAACACAATATTGTTCTTCTATATGCCCTCACTAATGGTGATAGAAAGATTGTAAAAGTATTGAGTCTCTATGCATGTTTCTTTTAAGGTTTTCTTTGAAAACAAGTATATATTCTATGTATTTTTACATATTTGGATGATCATTATGAACTTGATTTACTCAACAACTACTTTTTCATACGTTATTTCATAAACCTTATATGTTATTTAATTAGAGGTTGCATGAATGAACCTAGGGATTGAGTCTAGAGCCTTAACAATATGATTGTGATTGCGATTGAGCATGATCTTAATATTAATAGAACTTGATGGTTCTGAGGTTGTTCATAATTTAGATAAACTGATTGATCTAGAGTGATGGTCCTCCTAATGATTATCTAAACCACTCCTTAAAGACGTGACTAAAAATTGATTGGATAATTACTAAACCGAAAGGCTTGATTTTGATGGACTGGTAAGTGTACTTAAGAGAATCATTGATTGGATTATCTATTTTATGAACATTGAGTATTGGGAGGAGTATTGAGCATCAGATTAAGTAAGTGCAAGTCCAACTCGAACTCAATAACTATGCTCCCAACATATGATGATTGATATGGTTCATACCTCTAAAGTCCTTAAAGTGGCTTGATTGATTGTTGAGTGTCCTTTACCTTGGCAAGGTATTGGATGAGTGAAAAATGACACCACTTCATCGTATCATCGCCAAGTCATAGGTGATGGTTGTCAGTTAGAGAAACTCTCAAATATGTCTTGATAGTACTCTGATTGAGTTAGATTGCATTGAATTGGATTATCTATGATTGGTCATTGTCTAGTCTTTATTCTTTCTTTAGACTTACGACATTCTAACTGAGTATCTTGAGACGACTATATTCTGTTGTGCATCTATTTCATTTTTCCATTTTACATACTCGTACATTCCACGTACTGACGTCTATTTGAACCGTCATTATTTAATAATGCTGAGATAGGTAGTAGAGATCATCCACATGCCCTCCTTTCAATATGTTTTCTATTTCTCAGTTGATTTGTGAATCCTAACTGATTTTGAAGAATGCTTATTATTTACTCCATCCAGTTTTGAGTTTATGACTTTAGATTTTGTTTCTTTGATTTGAGATAGTTTGTAATGCCCCTCATGTGTTTCGGAATGCCTCATAAGTGTCTTTCTCTAATATCTCAAAAACCATGTGTGCTTTCAAAACTCCGACTTCATATTCTTGTTCATGGGTCGAAATTGAGTGGGTAATAGGTAGCCCTTGAATTTTACAAGACCCATAGTGAAAAATAATTTTCACAATGAGAACCAGAAATAATGTGCATCCGCGCCCAGGGCGTGACGCGCCTGGGGAGCAGCACAGTGTAACTTGAAGTGTGCGTCTGCTCAGAGTCGCACCTAGGGCGCAGACAAGTAAAATTTTTCCCCTATTTTTTCTACTTCATCCAAGGGCATTTGGGTAATAACCTAATACCCATTTAAATATGAAATCCTCCATCCTTAGCCATTTTCAACTCTACAACTCACAAAACCCCTCTCAAATCCTCTCCAAAACATCATCGAATCCCCCATTCAAATTCAAGAATTACAAGAACAAGCTTTGGATTTCAAGAACCCAACACAAATCTCAAGTCTTGCTCAAGTCAATTTCAAGAAAGTCTCAAGTTTAGGTATGTGGGTTTCATTCATGGGTTCCTTCCACCGATGAAGAAAAACCTCCTCTCTTTATCCAATTTCGTAATTTTTATGTTGAATAATATATGGGTAAACTTGATTATGTATTATAGATATGATTGGGGTTTGGATTCCTCAAGTATTGGTGAATTATGCATGAATATCCATTGAAGCTTATTTCATGAATTGATTTATGTCTATTGATGTTATGCAGGATGTAAATTATGAAACTATGAATGATGGTGAATTTTGAGATGGGATTTAAAGATACCCAAATTGGGATTTTACTACTATGACTGGTGAGTTGATTTAAATGACTTCAAACTAAATTGATTTTTACTCCTTCTTGTCTTATACTCCTAAATTGCATGATTTTAAGCATAAGTATGTATACCTACCATGTTTGAGTAAGTTTGCATGATTATAAATCTTATGTTGATGAATGGCTATTGCATGATTTTGCAAGACAAGTGTTCTTGTCACGATCCAAGCCTAGGGCCTAGACGTGACACGGTGAATGAGAAGTCTGAATACATCCCAAATAAGCCTCTTACAATATCTTGTACACATCCTTGGTTGCGTAAATGAAAATAAACATAAACAAGAGTCAAGTATAGAAAGGGAAGTGGGACTAAGGGAAGTCTTTCATAAACATAGAAATATAAGAAGAGACAAGCTCAAAAGCATATACAAACTTAGTATCTAACAACACCTCTACTTTAGAATAGAGCGGGGGCCAAGATACTTCTCGGGCTCACACTCATAATAATAAGTATCCAACATAAGGGACAAGTCTCAATATAACATGCAAAAAGTAGATATTGTCCTTGAAATTGAGGACTCACCAAAGCTTTCTTCAAAGAACCGTACTAGCCACGTGGAGGGGGTTGATCAAAAGGAGATCCGTTCCCTATATAATAATATCATGTAAGCATAGAGTATGCATTAGTACTTGGAATATACAAAGTATGCGGGGTGCAATTCATCAAAGACATAAGCCATAATACTCAAAATGCATAATCATAATCAATGGACATATAATCTCAATATGACATGCATGATCAATGCTTGTAATAAAACATGCTTGTAAAACATTTAACTTGCATAATATACTATACATATGTAGGAAGAGGCCTCAACCGACACAGACTAAGAAGCTACAACTTGGAATCCAAGGCATGACAGTCCCTCGGTACATATGACCGAGCATGACACCCCTCCACGAAGTGTGGTCTACTTGTCAAGGCAAACCAAACATGATAACATGTACTAGATGGATCCACTAGTATAGCAAGGGTAAAATATACCATCCTATGGTGGCACATAGTTTAGAGACTAAAGACTTTATGTAAGGACCCCTTGTGTCGAGCACCCATCTTAAGCCTCATTCGGTGCTAATTGTAATCCCACAAAATACTTGAAATAATCATACTTTAATCGTAACATGAATAACTTGTAAGAGATATGATAGCTTGACATGAGTAGCGCATTAACATGCTTGACCTCTACTAGTGAGCCTAATTTGAACATGAGAGTAAATAATAATCATACATGATCCCTTGCCTTGACATGAATGGCTCACAAGAGGTTAAAATCTTGAAATAGGGCTCAACTGGATACTTGTAAAATTATAGATACTTTTCATGAATTCAATACATGCTTAAAAGCCCTTATCATTATGAAGTCACTTGACTTATAAATCATGTAATAGTTCATCAAGAACTTAAAGAATTCTTGTAATGTAATTTCATCAAACACATGGTGGGTTCATGATACTTGTTCAAAATCATGCAATTCAAGAGTAAAACAAGAAGAGTAAACTCAATGCAAATCAACCCACTAATATTGTAGTAAAACCCCTAATTTGGGTATCACGAAATCCATCACAAAAGTTAATCATAGTTCACAGTTTTCATAGCTCAAATCATGCATAATCTCAATAGTTATAAATCAACTTAAGAAATAAGCTTAAAATAGATATTCACGCATAATCAATCAATACTTGATAAAACCCCAACATAATTTATGTTCATACTTCATAGTAAAAGATACCCATAGGTAATTCAACTTGAAATCATGCAATTTTCATAAAAATAGAAGGTTGGGCTCTATGGGTGGAAGGACCCATGGATGAAGACCCACATACGACCTTAAACCTTGAATTTCTTGGAACGAACTTGAAGGAGACTTGAAGCATGAGATGGGTTCTTGAGTTTCAAAATTGAGCTTGGGATCCTTGAATTTGTATAAGATATTTGGTAGTCTTGGAGAGGTTTTAGAGAGGGTTTTGTGTGTTATAGAGTTGAAAAATGGCTAAGTATAGGAGATCTCACGATTAGATAGGCATAACTAAGTTGGAAAAATAGAGCACTAAATGCACTAGTCCGCACCCCAGGCGCATCGTGGCATGGGCTCGGACAGCCACAAGAATTCAAAAATTAGCGAAAATTATTTTTCGCTAAGGGTCTTCTAAAATTCGGGTTATACCCATTCCCCACTCAATATTTCCCCCTGATCAAGAATAAGAAGTTGGATTTTAGAAATCACGCACAGATTTTGAGATATATGGAAATTACGATTATGGGGCATTCCGAAGCACATGAGGGGTGTTTCAATATCTCCTCCTTGGGAACATTCATCCCCGAATATCAAAAAAACTTTCATAAGAGAAGTAATTGTAAAGATTTAAGCCCAAAATAAATGCAACAAATGCACTTAAACATCATTTTCAAGAAGTCCCAAAGTGAATGTCAAAAATCACCATAAACTTGTTACCATGAACATGAATGCATGAAAAATGACATGAGTGATGAAACATAAGACTTGAAATCTTAAATGGGACTTTATTACCTTTGTTTTGAGTAGAGTGGAAGAGATATGGATATCACTTTTTCATGTCCCACTCGGCTTTCCGTGTGGCACTTTCAACTTATTGATTCCTCCAAAGGATCTTGATGGATGCTACATCTTTGTTCCTTAACTTTTCCACTTGCTTATACAATATTTCCACCGGGACCTCCTCATAGGTCAAATTATCCTCGACAATACCCACAACCTCTAAGGGCACTATAGCACTTGGGTCACCAACACATCTCTTCAACATAGATACGTGGAAGACCGAATGAACCATATTCATCTTCATAGGAAACTCCGATTCATATGCAACCTTACCAACTCTCCTCAAAATTCTATAAGGACCCACAAGCCATGGACTCAATTTTCCTTTCTTGCTAAACCAGACAACACCCCTCATGGGTAAGACTTTTAAGTAAACCCAATCACCAACCTTAAACTCAAGATCTCTTATCCTCACATCGAAGTAGGACCTTTGTCTACTTTGGGCTGTCTTCAATCTCTCTCTTATCAACTTCACCTTCTCCAAGGCTTCCATAACAAAATCAGGGCCCAACAAAGCCATCTCCCCCACATCAAACTACCCAATTGGGGATCTACAATGCCTACCATACAAAGCTTCAAAGGGAGCCATGCCAATACTAGAGTGGTAGCTACTATTGTACGTAAACTCAATAAGTGGAAGATGTTCATCCATCCCAACTGCCTTTGAACTCCAAAACACAAGCCATAGAATATCCTCAAGAGTTTGGATAGTCCTTTCAGCTTGGCCATCCATTTGAAGATGAAAAGTCATGCTAAGCTTGACTTTGTTACCAAGATCCTTTTGGAAAGTTCTCCAAAAATGAGAAGTGAATTGAGCACCATGATCCAAAATGATAGAAACCGGTACCCCAAGCAATCTAGCCAACTCATGAATATATAACTTTGCATAATCATCGGCACCATATTCCATTTTATCGGTAGAAAGTGAGCCGACTTTGTCATTCTATCCACAATAACCCATATAGAATCAGAGTGTTTCTTAGTCTTGGGCAACCCAACCACAAAATCTATGTTGATCTCTTCCCATTTCCAAGTACGTATTTCTATATCTTGGGCTAGGACCACCTAGCATTTGATGTTTGGCTTTCACTTGTTGGAAATTGTGACAACCGGTTACAAACTTTGTAATATACCTCTTCATAGTACCCCACCAGTACACCTCCCTCAAGTCTTTATACATCTTTGTGGAATCAGAGTGAATAGAATAGGATGAATTATGGGCCTTCTTCAAAATAAACTCCCTCAAGTCATTAATATTAGGCACACACAACCTACCTTGGTACCTAAGGGCACCATCTATGCCTTGGGATAAAACCTCCACTTTACCATCCTTTACCAAAGCCTTCAATTCTAGCAAGGCAGGGTCAAGGTGTCGTTTTGACTTGACTTCCTTAATGAAAGAAGATTTGGAACCATCAACCACTACTGTTCCACCATTTTCAACTTCCTTCAACCTAACCCCAACCTAGCCAACTAGTGAACGTCTCTAGCCACCTCCTTGTTACCAACCTCAATATGAGCTAGACTACCCATGGACATCCTACTTAGAGCATCAACCACAACATTAGCTTTGTCGGGATGATAATGCACACTTATGTCATAATCCTTAGGAGTTCTAACCACCTTCTTTGTCTCAAGTTAAGATCCTTTTGTGTGAACATATATTGGAGATGCTTGTGGTCAGTAAACACATCAACATGAAACCCATACAAATAGTGTCGCCAATCAGAGCAAACACCACGACCGCCAATTCATGATCATGGGTGGGATAATTTTGTTCATGCACCTTAAATTGTCTAAAGGCATATGTTATAACCTTGCAATCTTGTATCAAAAAACACACCCCAAATCAATCCTTGAGGCATCACAATAAACCACAAACCCTTCTAACCCTTTCAGTAAAGCCAAGATAGGAGCTTAGATAAGCCTGTTTTTCAAAGTTTGAAAACTCTTTTCATATTCATCGATCCAAACACCTTTTGCCTTCTTTGGGGTCAAGTTTGTCATAGGGGAAGCAATAGAAGAGAAACCATTAACAAACCTCATAGTAACCCGCCAAACCCAAGAAACGCCTAATATCCGTCGGAGTAAAGGGCCTAGGCCAATTTCTTACACTTCCGTCTTCTTAGGATCCACCTTAAAGCCATCACCTGACACCATATGCCTAGAATAGCAATCTCTTTCAATCAAAATTCACACTTTTCATATATAGCAACAACCTCTCATTCCTCAAGATTTGCAACACCAACTTTAAGTGATTTCCCCACTCCGAGAATAAATTAATATATCATCAATAAAGAACACTACAAACATATCAAGGTAGGGTTTAAAGACCCTACCTATGAGATCCATAAATATAGTCGGTGCATTAGTTAAGCCAAAAGATATTACCACAAATTCAAAATGCCCATGCTTAGTTCGAAAAGCCATCTTGGGAATATCACACTCCCTCACTCTCACTTAGTAGATCCAGATCATAGATTAATCTTAGAAAAGTGACTAGTCCCTTGTAGTTGATCAAAAAGGTCATCAATCCTTGGTACTTTTTCTTTATAGTGACTCTATTAAGTTGTCGGTAATCAATACACATTCTAAGAGAGCCATCCTTTTTCTCTACAAACAACACTATGCACCCTAAGGTGACGTGCTAGGCCTTATGAAACCCTTCTCCAACAAATCCCTCAATTGATCCTTCAACTCCTTCAACTCCGTTGGGGCTATACGGTAAGGGGGAATAGAAATGGATTTTGTATCGGGGAGGAGGTCTATATCAAAGTCTATTTCCCTTTTGGGAGGATCACCAGGAAGCTCATGGGGAAAGATATCAAGAAACTCATTGACCACCGGAACCGACTCGATAGGAAGGACTTCAGACTTAACATCTCTAACCCTTACAAGGTGATAAATGCAACCCTTAGAAACCAATTTTTGGGCTTTAAGACAAGAAATAAATCTACCCTTGGCCACCATACTACAACTTTACCACTCACGGATGGGTTCATTAGGGAATTGGAATTTATCTTTATAGGTCCTACAATCAATGGAAGCTTGATATGTATCCAATACATTCCAGAATAATATCAAAATCTACCATATCAAGTTCAACGAAATCACAAGGCAAGACTTTATGCAATATGGACATGGGGCAATCTCTATAGACTCCTTTAACAATAATAGACTCACCAATGGGGGTAGACACTTCATAAGGTTTACACAACAATTTGGGACACATATGAAGCTTATTGGCAACAAAAGGAGTAATGAAAGAAAGAGTGGTACCTAGATCTATCAAATCATACACATCATAAGCTAAAACCTTTAATATACCAGTAATAACACGGGCACCTCATCCACTCCTTGCCTTCCTTGGAGACCATAGAACCTATTTTTCCTTGGAGGACCCCCTTGTTGGCGTCCCTTTGCCCTTTGGCCCACATTAATACCTTGGCCTTAAGGATAAACATCTCTACCCTTGTGTTAAGCATGTGGACAATCGATAACCTTGTGACCCACTTCACCATAACCAAAGCAAGCATTACAGTTCATCAAACATGGACCACCATAGTTTCTTACACACTTTTGGAACTTAGGATGGGTCATCCCACCATTGCCACCTTAGAATATTGGGTTGGACACCCTATCATTAGCAAATCTCTTATTAGGAGTATTGGAGGACCCTTGGCATTGGAACTTGTGACCTTGTGGAAACTGGCCACCTAAGAACCTTGGAAAACACCCTCAAATCGAGCCCTCTTAGACTCTCCACTTCTCCTCTTTCTAAATTTTTCCCCCTCAAGTTGTTTGGCATTGAGTTGAGACAAGTCCATATCAGTCACTAGCTTAGCGGTACGACACTCTTCATTCACCAAGTCGGACACTCCCAACACAAACTTGTTCATCTTTGATCAAGGGTCAGCCACCAAATGAGGAGCATACATAGAAAGCTTATTAAACTTGAGGACATATTCCCTCAAACTCATGGAACCTTGCTTTAGGTTTATAATCTCCACCATCTTAGCATCTCTTAACTCAATAGGAAAGAACCGGTTGAGGAAGGAGGCTTTGTACTCCTCCCAAGGAATAACATCATCTTTTCTCCTCTCTAGTTTCCATTGAGTAAACCAAATTTGGGCCATACCTTTGAGTTTGTAGGACGTTAATTTCGCTTTCTCCTCCGAATTGACCCCTAGGAGAGATAGCACCTTATATACCTCATCGAGGAACTCTTGGGATCCTCCTTTACCTTGGACCCATAAATCTCCGGAGGATTCATCCATGTGAAATCCCTCACCCTTAAGGCTGAAGTAGGATAATGAGGAGCTTGGGCCCCTTGGTTCCTTTGGTTGGTCACAGCAGGGGCCAACATCGTGATGGCATCCCAAAACTCATCTTGGGCTATCCCTCCATCTTGAGGAGCTTGAGGAGTAGGAGGGGTCGGTTGCTCCTCGGATGTACGGGCTCTCCTTAGTCTTCCTCTTGGTAGCGATATGATCTAGAAGAAAAAAGAGCATCCATTAGGGGAAAAAAGCCTTATCTTTACATCTAAAGCATGATATATATCATGAAGAAGTGAAACATTTCCTAAACGCCTCATAGCCTCCAATTCATAGTTGTGGAGCGCCTCACAACTATGAATAAGACTCTAATCAACGGGGTGTGTTGGATTTTTTAGGACTATTAACAACTTAGTACTATGATACCAAGCTTGTCACGACCCAATCCTAGGGCCTAGATGTTACACGGCAAATGGGAAGTCCAAAGACATCCCAAACAAGCCTCTTAGCATATCTTGTGCACATCCTTGGTTGCATAAATTAAAATAAACATCAACAAGAGTCAAGTATAAAAAGGGAAATAGCGGAACTAAGGGAAGTCTTTTGTAAATATATAAACATAAGAAGAGTGTCACGACCCTAGCCTAGGGTCTAGACATGACACGACGAATGGGAGCCCGAA
Organism: Solanum clarkiae; assembly: GCA_011800125.2. Taxonomy (NCBI): domain Eukaryota; kingdom Viridiplantae; phylum Streptophyta; class Magnoliopsida; order Solanales; family Solanaceae; genus Solanum; species Solanum clarkiae. The sequence continues at coordinate 14,178 of JAABOM020087109.1, read as the reverse complement.
GGGACCCAAACAAGCCTCTTAGCATATCAATCGCACATCCTTAGTCACGGAAGCAAAATGAATAACAACAAGAGATAATATAAAAAGGGAAACAGGATAAACAGAAGTTTTTGATAATCATAAAATACTCAAAGAGCCAACCTCAAAGCATAAGTACATCAATTGTTCCAAGAAGACCTCTGATATAGATTGGAGTGGGGGCAAGGATACTTTCCAGGCTCACCCTCATAGTATCAAATGTTCTACATAAAGAAGACTTAGAGATAGTAAGAGAAAATAGATAGAGTCCCCAAACTTAAGGGCTCACCAAGCTTATCTTCAAATCATCCCACTAGCCACGTGGAGGATGATGCATTAAGTATGCGTTAATACATTTGAATGTACTAAGTATGTAAGATACAATGTAACAAGACATATACGCCTATATAGTCTAAATGCATAATCATAATAAATAGATAGCATAATTTCAATACGGCATGCATGATTAAGGATTGAAGTAAAACATGCTTATAAATCATTCAACTTACATAGAATATAATACATATATGCGAAAAGACCTTAACCAACAAAGAATAAGACCAAGCGAACTACAACTTCATCAGTAAAGAGGTGATCTACTTTCCAAGGAAAACCATACTTCAAACTTATGTGAACATGACCCAATTTCATATGAAGTAACCTTCCTTACGGGAACATGACCCATTTCGGAATGGATTTTACGGGAAACTTCACCTTATGGGAACCTGAACAATTTCGGGAAGAATTGCAAGAGAGAGTGCATTAAATGGATCCACTAGTAAAGCAAGGGTAAAGTATACTTCTATGTTAGCACATAATTTGAGGAAAGAGAGAAAACCCTCCATCCATCTGTGCTAAGCCTAATCTTACAGAATAATTGAAATAATTATATCTTTAGTAACTTGTAATAAGCATAGAATCATAACAAGAGTAGCTCTAAAATATCATTGACCTCTAATGGTGAGCCTAACTTTTAAACATAAGAATAGATCATCATCGAACATTACCCTTGCATTAACATCAAAGGCTCACAAGAGATATAATCTTTCAAAAAGGGCTTAATCCAGCATTACAACATCATAGAGATTTTCATGAATTTAATACATTTTTTGAAGGCCCAAAATGAACATAAAGTCAATTGACTCATAAATCATACAATAGATTATCAATAACTCTATGAATCCTTGAATAGACAATTTATTAAACATTTGTGGATGTGAAATGCTAGTTCAAAATCATGCAATTCAAGAGTAAAAAATATGAGGAAACTCAATGTAAATCAACCCACCAACACATAGTAAAACTCTCATGTAAAATACCTTAAAATCAATCATCAAATTTCATAATAGATCATAGTTTCATAGCTCAAAATATACATAGTCTCAATAGACAATGCCAACTCATAGTATAAGTTTGAGATAGATAGACATGCATATTTAATCAATATTTTATAAAATCCCAACATATGTGATGCTTATAATTCATAATAAAAGATGTCCATAGATAATACAACTTGAAAAAATACAAATTTTCATAAGATAGGAAGATTGGGCTCCATGGGTGAAAGGACCCAATGGATGAAATCCACATACCTCAAACATGGTTTCCTTGATGTAGACTTGAAGGAGAATTGAAGCTTGAATAGAGTTCTTGAGATTCGAAATTAAGCTTGAGACACTTGAATTTGGAAGAAATATTTGGTTAGGGGTTGGAGAGGGTTTTGAGAGGGTCTTGAGTGATATAGAGTTGAAATATGGCCAAGTATAAGTGTTTTTATGCATAGGTGGGCATGGGCCTTTGACCCCAAAGGCTTAGGCCAAAACAGATAAAATAAGGAAGTCACAACACTACTCTATGATAGGTCGCATCGTGGAGCCATGGGGGACAACCACTGGAATCAGAAGTTTTTGAAAATCATTTTTTGCTACGGCTCCTCTAAAATCAGTGTTATACCCATATCTCACTCAATTTTTCCCCCTAATCAACAATATGAAGTCAGATTTGCAATGTCGCACACTAATTTTGAGATATATAAAAATTACGATTAAGGGCATTTTTGAAGCACATTTTTGGGCGTTTTAATATCTCCCCCTTGGAAATATTCGTCCTTGAATGTCATAGAAACTTACATAAGAGAATTAAACATGAATATTTCAGCCCGATATGAATGCAACAATTACACTTAAACATCATTTTGAAAAATCTCAACATAAATGTTAAAGTCATCATTAACTTGTTACCATAAACATGAATGCATGCAACATGATATGAGGGCTAAAACATAGGACTTAAAATAATGGATAGGGCTTAATTTGCTATCTTAGGCTTGAATAGAATGAAAGAGGTACAGCTATCGCTTCTTCATATCCGCTCGCTCTCCGAGTGATGCTTTCGACTTTGTTGGTTCCTCCAAAGAATATTGACGGAAGCTACATCTTTGTTTCTTAACCTCTTCACTTGCCTATCTTAAATCTCCACTAGGACCTCCTCATAGGTCAAATTATCTTCTACAACACCCACAACATCTAAAGGCACAATAGCACTTGGGTCATCCATACACTTTCTCAACATAGACACATGGAATGAGTCATGCTCATATCAACGGCAACTCCAACTCGTAGGATACCATACCAATCCTCCTTAACACCCTATAAGGACCCACAAACTTGGGCTTAATTTCCCTTTTGTGCCAAACTGTACCATACCTTTCAAGGGTCAGACCTTCAAGTAAACCCAAATCACTAACTTTAAACTCAAGATCTCTCCTTCTCACATCGAAATATCACTTTTGCCCACCTTGAGGCATCTTCAACCTTTCCCTTATCAACCTCACCTTCTCCAAAGCTTTCATAACAAAATCTGATATGATTAAAGCCATCTCATCAACCTGACCAAGGTACCTTCCCATAGTCTCTATCCATGCTCATGGAATCAGGAAGAACATAATAGGATAAATCATGAGCCTCTCTCAAAACAACTCCCTCAAGTTACCAACATTAGGAACACATAATCTACCTTGGTACTTAAGGTACCATCTCCCCTTTGGGAGAAAACCTCCACTCTACCATCTTTCACCAAGGTCCTCAACTTTAGCAAGGTAGGATCAAGGTCTTCTTTTGCCTTTACCTCCTAAATAAGAAAGATTTAGAACCATCAACAACCACCACACCCCTATTATCAACTTCATCCAACCTAACCCCTAATCTAGTCAACTGGTGAACCTCTCTAGCCACCTCTTTGCTACCATCAACAACATGAGCTAGACTACCCGTAGACACCCTACTTAGAGCATCGGCCACAATATTAGCTTTGCCTGGGTGATAATGCACACTCATATCATAATCTTTAAGGAGTTTTAACCACCTTCTTTGTCTCAAGTTAAGATCTTCTTAGGTGGACATATATTGGAGACTCTTGTGGTCGGTAAACACATCAACATGAACTCCATACAAGTAATGACACCAAATTTTCAAAGCAACTACTATGAACACCAATTCAAGATCATGGGTGGGATAATTCTTCTCATGAACCTTAAGTTGTCTAGAGATATACACAATCACCTTACCACTTCACATCAAAACATACCCCAAAACTAAGTTTTGAGGCATCACAATATACAAAAAAACCCTTCCAACCCTTCTGGTAGAGACAAAATAGGAGTGGAGACAAACTTATCTTCCAAAGTTTGGAAACTCTTTTTGCACTCACAAGTCCACACAAATTTCACCTTCTTTTGTGTTAACTTAGTCATAGAAGAATCAATAGAAGAGAAACCATTTACATACCTCTGGTAATAACCCGCCAAGCCCAAGAAACTTCTAATGTCCGATGGATTCAGAGGTCTAGGCCAATTCCTAATCACCTCCATCTTCTCAGGATCAACCTTAATACCATCACCTAAGACCACATGTACCAAAAATGTAAACTCTTTCAACCAAACTCACATTTTTCATATTTAGCATACAACCTCTCCTCCCTCAAGATTTGCAACATGACCCTCAAATGATTCACAAGCTCTTCTTCATTCCAAAAATAAATCAATGGACCATCCACAACTACCACACACATATTAAGGTAGGGTCTAAATACCCTATTCGTGAGATCCATAAACATAGTCGGGGCATTGGTCAAGCAAAAGACTTTGTCACAAATTCAAAATATCGGGAAGGACATCAAGAAACTCATTAACCACCAGAACCAACTCAAGAGAAAGGACTTTGGACTCAACATCCCTAACCCTCACAAGATAATAGAGATAACCCTTAGAAATCAACTTTTAGGCTTCAAGACAAGAAATGAATCTACCCTTGACCACCACATCATGACTTTCCCACTCAAGGACGGGCTCATTGGGGAATTGGAATTTAACCATACGGGTTCTACAATCAATAGAAGCATAATATGCATGCAACCAATCCTTCCCAAGAATGATATCAACATCCACCATATCTAACTCAACAAAATTACAAGGCAAGATTTTATGCAAAATGAACATGGGACAATTTTTATAGACTCTTCTAGCAACAGTGGACTCAACAATGGGGGTAGACACTTGATAAGGTTCACACAACAATTCGGGACTAACATGAAGCTTTTTGGCAAAAAAAGGAGTATTAAAAGAAAGAGTGGCACCTGGGTCTATCAGTGCATACACATCAAAATTAAAAACCTCTAACATACCTTTGAAGCACCATGCCAAGTCTAGTGACCTCTAGAGGAGTATGGTTGCACATGTCAATGGTCATCCTCATAGTCCTTAGTAACCCATGAATAATGTCCATACTCCTGATCCTTTGCACCATATCAAAACATGCACTCAAACCGGCCAAGCCATCTCCCGGATGGTGTTTCCCATATTTGTGGCACAGAGGAGAAGCTTGAACACCAGACCCTTACCCTTTCTTTGAACATATGCACAATCACCAATCTTGTGGCCCATTTTGCCACACCTAAAGTATACAACTATGTTCCTCAGATATGAGCCATTATGATTTCTCCCACAATTTGGGTACCTAGGATGGCTCATCCCACCATTGCCAATGGGCTTAGCATATGGGAGCCTCCCCTCAAATTGCACCCCTCTTCTCCCTTCCTTTGAGGACACTGGGCAACCCCTCATCGTATGCCCAACACCACCACACATGAATCAATCACCAATCCCTGCTAAGCACCTCCCTTGGTGTTTTCTGCCACACCCTTGACAAGTGGCAAAATAGGTCCTTTTCTTTGGGCACTTGGGCACCCGTAGTCTAGTAGAAGATGAAGCACCCTCAACTGAGGCCCTCTTGGACTTTTTCTCCCCTCTGTTATCATTTGAGATCTCGAGAGTGCCCACTAATTGGTTGAGTTGGGCGGTCACACATTTGGCTAATATCCATAGAGCATTGCGAACCTCTGCATTGGAAATGTCACTGTCCTGAATAGCTTGAGACATGTTCTGAAACATAATGGTTCAGAATCAAGAATAAGTGTTAAGGGGACTTAACTCTATCGCACGAGATAGATCATCTCTACGTGAGCGAAACATTTTCTAAAATGCATCATAGCCTATTACTGATAGTTGTGGCGCGCTTCACAACCATGAATAAGAATCTTAGTTGATGCGGTGTGTTGGATTTCGATGATTATTAACAACCTAGTGCTTTGATACCAAATTTGTCACAATCCAAGCCTAGGACCTAGATGTGACACGGCTAGTAGGAGCCTGAAGGGACCCAAAAAAGCCTCTTAGTGTATCAATCACACATCCTTGGTCATGGAAGCAAGTGAACAACAACAAGAGATAATATAAAAAGGGAAACGGGACTAACAGAAGTCTTTGATAATCATAAAATACTCAAGACTCAAGCTCAAAGCATAAGTACATCAATTGTTCCAACAACACCTTTGACATAGATCAGAGCGGGGGTCAAGATATTTTCCAAGCTCACCATCATATTATCAAATGTTCAAGATAAAGAAGTCTTAGAGATAGCAAGAGAAAGTAGATAGAGTCCCGGAACTTGAGGACTCACCAAGCGTATCTTTGAATAATCTCACTAGCCACGTGGAGGATGATCAAGAGGAGCTCCGGTCCCTACATGGTGATATCATCTAGGAATAAAGTATATGTTAGTACATTTGAATGTACTAAGTATGTAGGATGCAATGCAACAAGACATAATCCCATATAGTCAAAATTCATAATCATAGTCAACAGATAGCATAATTTCAATATGGCAAGCATGATCAATGCTTGAAGTAAGATATGCTTATAATTCATTCAACTTACATAGAATATAATTCATATGTGGGAAGAGACCTCAACCGATAAAGAATAAGACCAAGTGAGCTACAACTTAGAATCCCGATGACTATCCCTTATCGGTAAAGAAGTGGTCTACTTGCCAAGGTAAATCGTACTTTAAACTTAGAGGAACATGACCCAATTTTGTATAAAGTAACCCTCCTTATAGGAACTTGACCCATTTCAGAAAGGATTTCAGAGGAAACTTCGCCTTATAGGAACATGACCCATTTCGGGAAGAATTCAAAAAGAGAGTGCGCTAAAGATCCACTAGTAAAGCAAGGGTAAAGTATACTCCGATGTTGGCAAATAGTTTGAGAAAAAACAACAAATCCTCCATCCATCGGTGCTAAGTCTAATCCCATAAAATAATTAAAATAATCATATCTTTAGTGACTTTTATGAACATAGAATCATAACACGAGTAGTTCTAAAACATCTTTGGCCTCTAATAGTCAGCCTAACTTTAAAACATAAGAATAGATCATCATCAAACATTACCCTTGCATTACTATTTAAGGCTCACAAGAGGTAAAATTTATGAAAAAGGGCTTAATCCAGCATTACAACATCATAAACATTTTCATGAATTCAATACATCTTCTAAAAGCCCAAAATCATCATAACGTTACTTGACTCATAAATCATACAATAGACCATTAATAACTCTAAGAATCCTTCAAAAGACATTTTATCAAACACTTTGTAGGTGTGGAATGCTAGTTCAAAATCATGCAATTCAAGAGTAAAATAATATGAGAAAATTCAATGTAAATCGACCCACCAACACATAGTAAAACCCTCATGTAAAATACCTTAAAATCCATCACTAAATCTCATAATAGATCATAGTTTTATAGCTCAAAATATACATAGTCTTAATAGACAAAACCAACTCATAGTATAAGTTTGAGATAGATAGACATGCATATTTAATTAACATTTCATAAAACACCAACATATTTCATGCTTATAATCTATAATAGAACATACCCATAGATAATATAACTTGAAAACATGCAAAATTTGATAACATAGGAAGATTGGGATCCATGGGTGAAAGGACCCATTGGACAAAACCTACATACCTTTAACATGGGTTTTCTTGTTGTAGACTTGAAGGAGAATTGAAGCAGGAATAAAGTTCTTGAGATCCAGAATTAAGCTTGAGACACTTGAATTTTGAGGAAATATTTGGCCAGGTATTGGAGAGGATTTGAGAGGGTCTTGAGTGATATAAAGTTGAAATATAGCTTAGTATAGGTGCTTATATGCATAGATGGGCATGGGGCTATAACCTTAAAGCCTTTGGATGAAACAGAAAAAGTAAGGACGTCACAAAACTGCTCCACGATAGGTTCATGCCGTGAAGCCATCGCGAACAACCACTAGAAATTGAAAATTTTTGAAAATTATCTTTTTGCTACGAATCCTCTAACATCGAGATTATATCCATTTTCCACTCAATGTTGCCTCCCGATCATGAATGTGAAGTCAGATTATTAATATCATGCACAAATTTTGAGATATATGGAAATTACGATTAAGGCCATTTCTGAAGCACATTGTTGGGGTGTTTGTGGGGCGTTTCAAAGAGTCAAGCTCAAAAATATATACAAACTTAGTATCCAACAACACCTCTACTTTAGAATGGAGAGGGGGCCAAGATACTTCCCGGGCTCACCCTCATAATAATAAGTATCCAACATAAGGGACAAGTCTCAACATAACATGAATAAAGTAGATATTGTCCTCGAAATTGAGGCCTCACCAAAGCTTTCTTCGAAGAACCATACTAGCCACGTGGAGGAGGAGGATCACAAGGTGCTTCGGTTCCTACATGGTGATATCATGTAGACATAGAGTATGCATTAGTACTTGGAATATACTAAGTAGGCGGGGTGCAATATATCAAAGGCATAAGCTATAGTACTCAAAATACATAATCATAATCAATGGATATATAATCTTAATATGATATGGATGATCAATACTTGTAATAAAATATATTTGTAAAACATTTAACTTCCATAATATACTATACATATATGGGAAGAGGCCTCAACCGACATAGATCAAACAGCTACAACTTGGAATCCAAGGCCTGACACTCCTTCGGTACAGGTAACCGAGTATGACACCTCCCGGCAAAGTGTGGTCTACTTGCCAAAGAAAACCAAACATGATAATATGAACTAGATGGATCCACTAGTATAGCAAGGCAAATGTCTACATGAAAGATTTAAGAACTATGTTGTGTACCTCACCATCATGTATGACTTAATACTATGCACTACCTAGTACTTACATGAAAGGGTTATGAACTATGTTATGTGTCTCACCCTCATGTACGATTTAATATTATGCATCATCTTATGCCTACATGAAGGGGTTATGACCTATGCTATATCTCCACCCTTATGTACTATCTATTACCTACTAGAAAGGGTTATGACCTATGCTATATTCCTCACCCTCTAGTACAAGGTATTTGGATAAGCTATTCACGTCACTTAATGAGTTGAGCAAGTTATGCAAGTATGATTATTCTCAAGCATTTTTAATCTAAGCATTGACTAAACATGTCATATGGAGCTTAAGTCCATTGATTATGATTAAGCATCTTATTTATTATGGCTTATGATTCTTGTTGCATTGCACCCCGTATACTTAGTATATTTCAAGTACTAACGCATACTCTATGCCGGCATGATATTATCATGTAGGAACCGGAGCTCCTATTGATCCTCTTCCTCCATGTGGCTAGCCGGAACATCGAAGCTAGTTGTCCGTGAGTCCTCATATCTGGGGACTATATTTATTTCCTTTCATGTCTATCTTAATCCTTTATCTTATATTTTTGGATACTTATCTATGAGGGTGAGCCCGGGAGATGTCTTGGCCCCCACCCCATCTACAAGTAGAGGCGTCATTGGATATTATGTTGGTTTGTATTGATGAGCTTGACTCCTATTATGCTTATGCTATTATGAAAGATTCCCTTAGTCCTGCTTCCCTTATGTTCTATTGTTACTTTTTCGTTATCTTATTTTATTTCTGCAACCAAGAATGTGGATATGATATGCTAAGAGGCTTGTTTGGGGGTCCTTTGAGCTCCCCATTCGCCATGTCACATCTAGTTCGTAGGCTTGGATCATGACATAGTCATGGCTCTGACATTGGAACCATTGAACATTTTGATAGAGGTTTCATAGACCAGAGTCGATTAGTTTGATTTGGATTTTGTTTTATGCTAGTTCCTTTCATACTAGTCTTATTGATTTGATTACCTATATTTAGTTTGTCCATCTTTTATTATTTTCAATCTTCCGCTAATACGTTAAGATTTACTGAATGTAGTGAGGCCAAATGGTTTGCTTGGGGACTAGCAATAGTCTCTGACTGACGGTCACATCTAGGGGTGTGACATATTTCTTGCCATAATTAACACAATAAAAATTATGTTGTATAAATTTATTTTATTAAAGATATGTGTGGATGTCAAAATAGGTTGAGTATAAAGAAAAATAAACATGTATATTTGTATAAGAAAACAAAAAAATTGAGACATGAGTGCATAAAATACCAAAACGATGTGAAAGCACAAGGGGAGTTGTCGGTTCTGGTGAATCGTTTCTCCCTATTGCATTCTAGATTTTGGTCCGTTATTTTAGAAAATATTTTTGGACAATAGAAAATAAAGTTGAAATATGATTTTAAAAGTGGAGGACGTATATAAAGAGAGAAATAAAAAAAGAGATAATTACACCCACAAGTCATTGAGAAAATTCTTTTACAAAAAAAAATAGTTCGCTATTATTTTATTACTGAAAATGGCCATGGAACAACCATTTGGACTATTTGGTTTTTTTCTTTTCTTTTTGTCCAATTGGCCATTCGACCCTTTTTATTTATTTTGTATTTTTTTTTCTTTCTTTCTTTTCTTTGTGTAGTGGCCATTAGGCCTTTTCTTCTTCTTCTTCTTGCTTTTTTTCCTTTGGCCTTTTTCTTTTTGATTTTTTAAAATAATATTTTTAGTTTTTCTTCGTCTCACAATTTTACTCTATTTATTTGGCCTTTCTTCTTTCTGATTTTTTAAAATACTTTTTTGTTTTTTTAATTGTGCTATGTTAAATTATATTTTAGAAAAAGGTTAATATTTTTTAAAATTTTAAAATTTTCTATTTTCTAAAAAGTTTTTTTTTTCTTTTTTAATTATTTCACTTCTTTTGTGATTTTTTTTTTGTCATTTTATTATTTCTTATTTATTCTTTTATTTTATTAAGGTGGAAATGCATGATAATCAAATAAATATCGATGAGGAAAGTGAGACTACAATGGTTTGGACAGGTGCAGAGAAGAAGTACCGATTCTCTGCACCTGTCCAAATCATCGTAGTCTCACTTTCCTCATCTTGTCAGCCACATAGGCTTCCTTTAGCTTCTTCTAAATGGTCTCATTCCTAATTTTATCACTCCTGGTATATCTACACATCCATATCAACATCCTCATCTCTGTGACTTGCATCTTCTGAACATGTGAGTTTTTGATTGCCAACACTCTACCCCATACAGCAAAGACGGTCTAACCACTATCCTATAAGACTTACCTTTGAGTTTAGGTGGTATCTTCTTATCATATAATACTCTAGAGGAAAGCCTCTATTTTGTCGATCCTGCCCCAGTACGGAGTGTGATGTCATCATCAATATCCGCACTACTCTGGATGTGATGGACACAAGATATTTAATCTCTCTTGGGAATAGGTTGAGTAGCAAGTCTCATATCAGTGTTTGCTCTATCCCTCACTACACTGAATTTACACTCTAGTACTCTATTTTGGTCCTACTCAGTTTGAACCATTCGGACTCCAAAGCATATCTCTAGACCTCTAATCTATCATTAACTTTAGCCTGAGTCTCATTAATCAATACTATGTCATCTGCAAAAAATGTCAGCTCATCCATCACCAAGACAAACAGAAAAGGGGCTCAATATAGATCCTTGATGAAGTCTCATCTCAACAGGAAAATACTCTAAGTCTCCTCCTATCATTCTTACCCGAGTTTTGGCTCCGTTGTTCATGTCCTTTGTCACCCTAATATATTCCATCGATACACCTTTCACCTCTACGCACCTCCATAGGACATTGTTTGGAACTTTTTCATAGGTCCTCTCGATATCAGTGAACACCAAATGAAGGTCCTTCTTTCTCTCCCTATATTTCTCTACTGATCTTTGAACAAGATGAATTGCTTCAGTAATCGACTGCCTCGGCATGAATCCAAATTGATTCTCTGAAATGACCACTACTTTTTTCACCCTCATCTCCACCACTCTCTCTCAGACCTTCATAGTGTGACTTAGAAATTTAATACCCCTGTAATTGTTACAGTTTTGGTGTCACCCTTGTTCTTGTACAATGGAACCATTGTACTCCTCCTCCATTCATCGGGCATCTTGGCAGTCTTCATAATAGCATTGAATAGTCTAATCAACCACTCTATGTCATCCTTGACTGTGTACCTCTAAAACTCTATCGGAATCTCATCGGGTCCTATTGACCTCCCTCTTTTCATCCTGCTAATAGCACGTCTAACTTTCTCAACTCTGAATTGCCTACAATAATCAAAATTACGATGACTTTCAAAGTGTGCCAACTCACCCATCTCAATATTTCTATCTTCTTTTCATTTAAGAGATTATGAAAGTAAGCTTGAAACCTTAGCTTAATGGAAGTCTCATCCACTAACTCCTCACCCTCCTCATCCTTGATGCACTTCACTTAATCCAAGTTGTGAGTTTTTCTTTCTCCCTTTAGCGAGCCTATATAATTTTTTATTCCCTCCTTTGTCACTTAGCTCCACAATTAGTCGCTCATGTCTTAGCACTCTCACTGCCATCTTCACTTTTGTCTTTACCCTCTTATAAATCTCCTTACACCGTTGCTTCTCGTCCTCTTCCCTACACTCCAATCACTTCGTATAAGGAATTTTCTTAGCTTTCACTTTGCCTTGGACTTTGTCATTCCACCACCAGTCGCCTTGACGTCCACCAAAAGTCCCTCTCGAGACCTCTAGTACCTTGGTAGCTACTTTCTAAATGCAACCAGCAGAATGTCCCATATACTGTTCACATCTCCGCTCCTACTCGAAGCCTTTAAACAACTGAGCTTAGCAAAAAGGTAGGGGTCAAGCCTCCCCATGTAATTCTCGATTGAGCATTAAACGTCTTCTTCTTCTTTTTCCTCTTAATCTCTAAATCCATCACAAGAAGCCTATGTTGATTGAAAATATTTTCACTTGGAATAACCTTACATTTCTTACAAAAGCTTCTATCGCCCTTATGGAGAAGTAAGTAATCTATCTGAGTCTTAGCTACCGTACTATGAAAGGTAATCAAATGATTTTCCCTCTTTGGAAAACATGAGTTAGCAATAACTAACTCAAAGGTTTTGGAAAAATCCAATAGAGACGTCCCTCCTCCATTCCTCTCCTGAAAACCAAAGCCTCCATGAACATCTTCAGACCCACTAGTGGTTGCCCCGATATGCCCATTAATGTCGCTCATAATGATAATTTTTTTAGTCTCTGGTATGCCTCTCACAACCTCATCTAACTCTTTCCAAAAGAGTTTTTTGACTTCCTCGTCTAAGCCTACTTGAGGCGCATAGGCACTAACTGCATTCACTACACGCCTACCAACCACGAGCTTGACAGACATCATCCTATCCTTAAACCTCCTAACCTCAATCACATATTCCCTAACGTCTTCGTATACAAGTGTACCTACACCATTTCTATCCGTAGAACTACCGGAGTACCATAAGTTAAACCCATCCACGTTCCGAGCTTTAGTACCTACCTATCTGGTCTCCTGAACACATGTTGTACTAATATGTCTCCTATTAAGACACTTCACTAGCTCTATGGATTTTCTCATAAGTGATCCTATATTTCATGACCCTATCCTTAACTTAAATAAGCCTGTGCCCCTCTTATCACCTCTACCCCTAACCTCTGACCTCAACCGACGACACGACTCTAGTCCACTATTAGATCCCGATGTCACTAAACTAAGAACTAATATAATTTAAAAAAAAACTATGCAAGCCAATAAAATAAAATATAAAGTATACTCTTAATCACAATATGATAAATAAATAAAGGCAACCCAATATGATACCTATAAGAAATATACGGTAAATAATGTAGAACAATATTTATAAAACAACCCAATAGTGCAAAACAAAAAAATATAGGTACACTAATTGAATAACCAAGTATATAGAAAAAAGTCAAAGTGGCAAAAGTGTAATTATAGATAAAATCTAATTATTTAATGTGGACTAATATTCTATTTGTTAATTTTAGTGAAGTTTCCACTAATGAACTTAAATAGTTGACTAAAGAAAAGGGTCTTAATTTTCTATGCACGAGACTTAAATTTGAGAAAAAGCAAGGAAAATAAATGAGCAGAAAATCTATACCAAAACTAAGGGTGACAATTTTAATCCATATAAGATAGAAGAAACTTATTCTATCTATATTTATTTTAATGGATCATTCATATTTTTTAAATGGATAAATATGAATTGATCTATTTTAAGAGTTCATACAAATATGGTCAAAATGAATAAAATATGGGTTCCCATAAAGACCCGTAGATCCCCCAACACATAATAAAAATTCCTGATTTCTCTAAAAAAACTTTTTGTGCATAATTTTTCTTTATGTTTCTTAAAAAATTTGGATTGGGGGGGGGGGGATAGGGGGCAAAAATAAATTAATGATTTTTTATTTTGTTGGAGCGGGCATAAATACCAAAAAATCAAATCAAATCAAACTAATTCAATTTTTCGGTTCGGTGTCGGGT
>JAABOM020087108.1:0-73289 GCA_011800125.2 Solanum clarkiae | reverse complement strand
TACCTCACACACTAGGGTGATAGGTGCTATCATCACTAACCTTGATGAGGGGTTTGTACCTCACACACTAGGGTGATAGGTGCTATCATCACTAACCTAACAAGGGGTTTGTACTTTGGAAATCTAGCTTGGTCTCTTCTACACATATGATATTCTATATGAGCATGAATTACTTAATCATGTTTTACTTATGCATTGATCATACATGTCATATTGTTATAAGCATGCCTATTGCCTATTGTTATACATTTTTATTATGATGTTCAATTCTTGTTTACATTGCATCCTATATACTTAGTACATCCAAACGTACTAATGCATACTCTATGCCTACATAATGTCACTATGTAGGAACCAGTGCCCAAGTTGATCATCCTCCTCCTCCACATGGCTAATTCAGTTCTATTCAAGCTAGTTGGAGAGTCTTCCACTCTGAGGACCTTAATCTATGATTCTCCTATTATGTATAGAGACATTCTTTATTGTCTATTTTGACCATGAGGGTGAGCCTGGTTACTTTGTCTTGGCCCCTTTCTTATCTATGTATAGAAGTGTTTGTTGGACATGTTATGTGTCTATGGTAAGATCCTTGACTCTATTGTTCTTGATGTCTATGATACGAGCTTGTCTCTTATCTCTTGATTATGATGTTGTGCAAGCTTTCCCCTAGTCTTGTTGTCCCTATTCTTATTCTTTTATGTTGCATCTATTGCTTCCGCCACCAAGGATGTGTAATGACGTTCTAAGAGGCTTGCTTGGGGTCCCTTTGGGTTTTCCTTGCGCCGTGTCACGTTTAGGCCCTAAGCTTGAGTCGTGACATTTGGGTTCATTTTAGGCCCCTCGATAAGAATTGACTAATTACTGCTTTGGTAAGTGGGACCCTCATTTGATCGTAATGACTATGTATGACAATTTTGACTGCACCATTGAATGAAAAGTGTCGAATTTTGTATGGTTGCATAGTTTATTTGTGTGTATTGATTTTCGAATGAGTTTCGAATACCCTGTTTGAGAAATTTAATTTAGCTAATATCTGGTGCAGCCACAGTTCTCTGTAATTGTAGGGCCCTTGGTTGCTTTCTCGGAGGAAAACTACTTAGCACTTCATGATTGCGGGCCAGTAGGCCGCATTTGAGGAGGTCAGGTAGGCTAACACTCCACATTCATGGAGGGCTTTTCGCGTTTGCAGAGGTCAAATGGCCTTATGCTCTGCATTCACGGAGGTCTTTTATTGTGTACTCCATGATCACGGGATACTGTTCATCGTGGTCGTGGAGAACAAAATGAGGCGGCATATTGGAATAATTTTTCAGATTTGACGAGGAAAGAGGAAAAACTTTATATAATGATAACTCAGTAAATTTGAGGCTGAATCAGGTGATTCAAAAGACTATTCTATGTGATATTTGAGGAGAATGTTGTGGAAGCATTTCGAAAATTGCATTTGGCACATTGTTCGAGATAATTTTTACTATTTTTGTGTTGTTTATTGAGAATTTAAAAAATTGATTAGTCTGTTGTTTTAAATTGAAATTCAGTGATTCTTAGGTCTGTTTTGGTTTTTTTTTAAAAGGTCATAGTGGTGTGGTTAAGATCATCTTTTGTGGCATTGTTAGAGTGCATATGATCAATCTCAAGGTAGGCTAGGGTCTTTATTCTTGACTAGGCTTTTCTAGATGTTGTATGGTATTACTTTCATTATTATTCTAACTGTATTGGCCTAGTACTCCACTCTTTCTATGTTGTCCTATACTTGTGACTCTTACTGAACTAGGACAAGTTTTTCAATCACCTTCGTTTGGTCGATAGTTGTGTTATACCTTTGTATAGTTTGATTTATCCTACTTAGAAGTTATGCAGGTGACCTTAAAGTAGGCTAGGTTGTAAAGGACCTAGACACCTCTTTTATCTTGTTGTGGGTTTCCACATACCTTATTAGAGAGTGAGCCTTGAGATGATACTCGAGACCACAATAGATCATTGTGGCCATAGACTTGACTTATCTATACCTTGTAGTGGGTGACGACTAATGGTTATGGGATAGGTGTTGGTCTTAGGGATGTTTTTCCTTGAGCTTGGTTTCTGTGATTTGTTGAGGTCTTTTTAGCTGCTTACTGTAATGACCCTAAAAGTCATTTTTGGAATTTTCAACCAAATTACTATTTTTTCCTTTTTGAAAGTTTCTTTAAGTCATTTGGTTGAGTTGAAAAGTCAAATTTTGAAAATCTACTAAAATGTTGGAGTTTTGCTAAAGAAAGAGTTTTTAAATGCTTAAGTTTGAAAATTTTGAGTTTTGAGGTCATTTTGAGTTTTAGGTGTCGAAATGCAATTTTGTCAACTCCATCAGCTTTGGAATGTAGAATCTAGTTTAGGAGAACTTGCAAAACTGAATTTGGAGTTAAAATAAAGATTTTGGACCCAAAAGTTGTGATTTTCAGTTGAATTTAGATCCTAGTTTGACTTTGGTCAACATTCAGGGTTCGAAAGCTCTAACCAAAATTTTGACCATTTTAGTGGTTTGGCATGGTGAAAGTAATGCTAGAAATGGTGTCATTATAATTTTTTAGAGTTTTCGAGGTTATTTGGTTTTTTGTGTTGTTCACTAGTTTTACGAGCTTTTTCAGGAGGCCTCAGAATCTAACTCTGACAGTTCCTTGAATCTGGAATGTTGTTTCTGGTATAGTTACATGTTTGATTTATGTATTTTGGGTTTCGAATAAACCCTTTGGCATCCATCCCGAGTTTGATCATAGTTAGTTTTAACTGATCTAGTGCACCCTATGACGAGAAACACTAATACGAGATATTGAAACACCAGGAGTGGGCCTCACGATCTAGGGTAGGTACGTGGGCAAATATGTCCCCCATGGCTTCTAGACTGATGACTTCAGCGGATGCGTATCGTAGGACAGATATGCATCACAATTACTTGACATTACATTGATTCATTTCATTTCATGTCATCATACTTGAGTTTATAACTTGATTTAGTTAATGAGAATGGATTATGAGATGAATATGCCTGGACTGTATCTGTTGAATATCTAAAAACTATTGTGAGATATTTGGCATATAATCTGAGTTGTATTTTGAGACGTTATTATGTATCTAAGCTATACTGTGTGAAAGGTGTTGGACATACTTGTTGTGTTGTTTGTGTATATATAGATATATGTTGTTGTTATTGTATTGGGACTTTCCTGAGTGCAGGTGTGTAGTTCGGCAGTATGTGGTTGGTGTGGATAGAGTATTTTGTTTTGTATCCTTTACTTGTGTTTAGATCCTCTTGCTGAGTGCGTGTTGTTTTGGTACTCACCCATTCTTGTATGTATGTGCATAGGTGGTGAGCCCAGTCCCATCTTATTTAGCTTTCTTCTATATGGACCGAATTTCTAGATATCCAAAAGGTAGCAGCTTGTCTATTTTGGTAGACTCTTAGAGTCTTTTTAGTATATCCTATGTTCTATTTGAGGACTATGACTCAGACTTATATTTTCCTTTCTATTGTATTCTATATTAGAGGTTTATACATGTGACGCCATTCTTTGGATGGTTTTATAGACTTGATATTCTAGTGCTTGTCCTATCTTTAGACTTTATCTCTTCTGCTTTAGTTTTTATGTAGAATTGAGTAGGTTTTGGCTTACTTGTCTTGATGGGTTAGACAAGTGCCATTAAACACATTTTTGGTTCGTGATAATTTGGTATCAGAGCCCCATGTTCGTAGGTCTCACTTGTGTACAAGCCTAGTCGAGTAGAGTCTTAAGGATTGGTGTGAGGACGTATATTACTTATCTTTGAGAGGCTACGGAGACTGTTACAAATTTTCTTTTTGTCCTTTCAATTCTTGTTGTACGTGTTTGTTTTGAGGTTGCTGAGTGTTGTGTATTCTCTTGCCAGATAGCCAAGCCAGATCTTTATCTACAAGAAGAGCTGAGGAGCCAGCTTGTGAGGATACTATTGAGGCCCCAACTCAGTGAAGAGGTAGAGATAGAGCTAGAGGTCGAGGTAGCAGCCGAGGACGCGCTTGTGGTGCAGCTCCTATAAGGGACTATGAATGAGGCATTTCACTTGAGTCTAGGAAGCACTAGGCTCCTCTAAAGATCGAGGATCCTATTACCCTTCAGGACACACTTCACAGGATGATAGGCATGCTAGGGACCATTGCCTGAGGTATACCACAGGACAAGCCCTAGGATTTGATGATTATGTGGAAAATCATTTAGCTTTGGTAGGCCATCCACCTTATATGCCTCAACATGTGTCAGTTGATATACCCACTCAGATGGTTCGTCCATCTCAGGTTACTCATAATCCGATATTGGTAGTTGATGACTAGCAGAGATATGAGCGATTCCAGAAGATAAAACCACCCTAGTTTCAGGGTGGTAAGGGAGAGGACGCTTATTAGTTCGTTATATTGAGTTATGAGATATCAGAGGTCGTGGACCTAGTGGATTTACGTGGGTTTAAATTTGTTGCTCTATAGTTAAGAGGATCGGCTCGGGAATGGTGGTGGTCTTATATTCACTCTAGGCCAGCGGGTTCCCCACCAATCGAGTGGGAAGTATTTTCAGAAGCCTTTCAGGAGCAGTTTATTCACTGAGTGTGATAGAAGAGAACCGAACCAGGTTTGAGACTTTGACCCTAGGTAGCATGACTATACCCGAGTATGAGGCTAGATTTTACCAGCTGTCCCGACATGCATTATCATTGATACCCACTGAAGCAGTGATATTTCGCAGGTTTGTGAAGGAATTGGAATTCTCCATTTGCTCTTATGTGTTTAGGTCCTCACAGAAGGGTGCTTCTTTCCAAAATATAGTTGGTACCACCAAAGAGGTGGAGTTACTGTTGAGAAAGAAGTTCGGCGACCCCAAAAGGGTCCACTTTGCTGGTCACTTCATAGGCACTTCATCTAGAGATTGAGGTTTTTAGAGGGGAGGTGGTACTCCCTAACATAGATGTCCAATCCCTACATCATTATCGGCTTCAAAGGGTGGTCAGTGCCCTCGTGGTTCTTACAATCAGGGACAGGGGTCATCCAGCTCCCAGCCGAGGCCTATGGGCCGAGGTCGTTATAGTATTACCCCTTGATCTTCTCAACACTCTTCTTACTCGAGGTTTTGTTATGGGTGTGACTTTTGGGATCATGTGCTTATACATTACCCTCATCAGACTCATATGGGGCCACACCACTTTTATTCAATGGCACCAGAGAGAGATCAAGATCCTCTAGCCAGAGATATAACCCCTCAGACTAGGTGTTGTGGTAGAGGTCATCCTAGGAGAGGTGGACATACTTTAGGTAAGGGTACGAGTGATGTAGTGGGGCAGCAGGGTGGAAGAGATAGATACTTCTGTGCTTTTCCTGGGAGACCCGAGGTTAAGGCATCAAATGCTATTATTATAGGTATGATACCAATTTTTCACAGGCCTACATCAGCATTATTTGATCCTGGATCCACATATTCTTATGTTTCTTCATATTTATCTGTTGAGTTTGATCTATTATGTGAGCGTATGCCTATTGCCGTGCATGTGTCTACCCCAGTAGGTGATCCTTTAACGGTGCATTGGGTGTACCGATACTATCTTGTCTCTATAGATGGTTATGATTCTTGGGTTGACATGATTATTCTTGATATGGTTGACTTTGATGTTATATTAGGGATGGTTTGGATTTCTCCTCATTGGGATATTCTTTTTTGTTATGCTAAGACCGCGGTACCAACTATTCTAGATAGATCGAGTATTATAAAAGTTCTTTCTTATATTCGGGCATGGAAGTTAGTGGATCGGGGTTGTCATGCTTATCTGGCCTTTATTCGAGATATCAGTGTTGAGCCACCGTCGATGGAGTATATTCCTATTGTTTAGGAGTTGACTTGTGTGTTTCCTACAGACTTTCTTGGGGTTCCTCCTAACAGGGATATTGACTTTGCTATTTATCTTGAGCCAGACACTTAACCCATTTCTATTCCTCCCCATCATATGGCTCTAGTAAGTTGAAGGAGCTAAAGGAGAAGCTTCAAGATCTGTTGAGTAAGGGATTTATTCGCCGTAGTATTTCATCGTAAGCTGCTCCTATCTTGTTTGTGAAGAAGAAGGATTGCTCTATGAGAATGTGCATTGATCATAGGTAACTAAACAACGTGATGGTCAAGAACAAGTATCCTCTGCCTAGGATTGATGATCTATTTCAATAAGCTTTAGGGTGCAAATGTATTCTTTAAAATTGATTTGAGATCTGAATATAATCAGCTAAGGACCAGGGCTTCTGACATTCTTAAGACAACTTTCTGAATGAGGTATGGGCACTATAAGTTCCTTGTGATGTCATTCGGGGTGACTAATGTCCGACAACATTTATGGAGATGATAATGGTGTATTTTTACCTTCTCTAGATTCCTTTGTTATTATCTTCATTGATGATATATTAGTCTACTCCAAGACCTAGGTGGACCATGAGCAACACTTGAGGATTATGCTTCAACGGCTTAGAGAGGTGAGGTTGTATGCTAAGTTCTCCAAGTGTGAGTTTTGGTTTGGTGGTTTCTTGGGGTCATATTATGTCTAGAGAGTTTATTTTGGTTGATCTAGCGAACATTGACGTGGTTCAGGGTTGGACTAGACCTACTTAGGCTATTGAGATTCATAGTTTTGTGGGCATAGCTGGTTATTACAGGCGGTTTGTTCAGGGCTTTTCTTCCATAGCAGCTTCATTGGCCAGGCTCACTAAAAAAGATGTTCCATTCCATTGGTCAGATGAGTGTGAGGAGAGCTTCTAAAAGCTCAAGGTACTATTACCACAACTACTGCCTTGACTTTAACAGAGGAGGGTGTTAGATTATGGTATATTGTGATGCCTTCGGAGTTGGTTTGGGTAGAGTCTTGATGCAAAAGGGGAAGGTGATTGCTTATGCTTCTAGGTTGTTGAAGAATCATAAAAAGAACTATCCTACCCATGACTTGGAGTTGGTAGCTGTTTTGTTTTTGTTCAAGCTATGGAGGAACTATCTTTATGGTGTTCATTGTGATATCTTCATCGACCACCATAACTTACAATACATTTTCAGCCAAAAGGACTTGAATTTGAGATAGAGGAGGTGGATTGAGCTCTTGAAGGACTGTGATTTGGCTATATTGTATCACCTGGGTAGAGCCTGTGCAGTAGCTGATGCTTTTAGAAGAAAGGCTTCTAGTAAGGAGAGTCTTGTGGCTATTCAAGTTGAGGAGCGATCCTTGGCTAGGGTTTTTTCGGAGGATGGCTAATAGGTGATGTCGCCCAAGCTACACCTCTTTTTTGAATGGTAAAGCAGTCGTTGTCAAGATATATAACCTAACCAAGGTTAGGATCGAACCCACAGGGAATATGATAGACTTAGAAGAAGTTAAAGCAATTCAGGTAATCTCTCCAAGGGGGAGGGATATGTAACAACTATGAAAACTAACCCTAAACTAAGACAAGTATGAAATCAGTATGAAGAGTAACTAGGGTATTGCGTGTCATAACCCAAGCCTAGGGACTAGACGTGACACAGGGCATGGGAAACCCGAATGGACCCCAAGCAAATCTCTTAACATATCATTACGCATCCTTGGTCGTGGAAGCAATAGAATGATAATAAAAGAGTAGAATAAGGGAACATGGGGCTAAGGGACATCCTTCATATCATAAAACATCATAGAGTCAAAGAGAGTCAAGGCTCATAATATCATTACATGACTTGTCCAACAACACCTCTAAACGTAGAACTTAGCGGGGGCTAAGTCAAGCAACCGGGCTCACCCTCATAGTCAAGCATACAATAAAAAGAAAATAGAGTCTTTATAGCATAAGATCAAAGACATTGTCCCCGAAGTTGAGGACTCACCACTTGCTTTGTAGAGAAATCTTATTAGCCGCGTGGAGGTGGAGGATGATCAAGTGGGGCTCCGGTTCCTACATGGTAACATCATGTAGGCATAGAGTATGCATTAGTATATTTGAATATACTATGTATGTAAGATGGAATGCAACAAGAGATGGAAAACACAATTGAAATACATATTTAGGCAATAAATGAGCATATAGCAATATGACATGCATGATCAATGCTTGTAATAAAATATGCTTACATAGAACATATTATATGTGTAGGGTTAAATCATCAATAGTAACCAAGGTGTACCACCTCCTTGGTAAGGCAATTGAGGTACAGACCCCTCAACATGGTTGCACGGGCCTACTATCTCCCGAGTGAGGCAATTGAGGTACAAATCCCTCCAACATGGTTGTACGGTCCTACTATCTCCTGAGCGAGGCAATTGAGGTGCAAACCCCCCAACATGATTGTACGAGCCTCTACCTCCCGAATGAGGCAATTGAGGTACAAGCCCCCCAACATGGTTGCATAGGCCTACTACCTCCCGAGCGAGGCAATTGAAGTACATACCCCCAACATGGTAGTTCGGCCCTACTACTTCGTGAACGAGGCAATAGATCAAATTCCAACACTATAGATACTTTTCATGAAATCAACACATTTATTCCATCCTTTCATCATCATAAAATCATACAAGTCATAGGTCATGCAATAGAACATCAATGGCTCAAGAACCCCAAACCGGACATTTTATCAAACACTTGGTGGGTGTGTAATGCTAGTGTAAAACTATGCAATTAAAGAGTGAAATCATGTAAGAAATATTGAAGTAATTTATCCCACCAATACTTGGTAACACCATCAAACAATATACATCAAAATCCTTCATCAATTCTGAAGATAGATCAAAGATTCATAGCTCAAAATATGCTAGAACAGTGACACTTTTACAAAACCCCAACATAGTTCATAGTCAAGTTCATAATAGAAGACCGGTAAGTAAAATTAACTTAAAAATATGAAATTTGTATAAAAAGGAATCTAGGACACCATGGGTAAAAGGATCTAATGGTTGAAACCCACATACCTTAGCTTTGGAGAATTTTTTATAAAGATTGAAAATGAATACTTAAAGTTTGAGTGAAATCCTTAAGATCCGGATGAGTTTTGGGACGTGAAATTTGGGGTGAAATATTTGTCTAAGTATTTGGTAGAGTATTGGGGAATGTCTTGTATGATATGAAGGTGAAATATGGCTAAGTATAGGTATTTTCACGCATGGGAGGACGTAGGCCCAAGAACCAAAAGTCCTGGACCTAGGTAAAAATCACTGACAAGAAAATGTACAGGTTCGCAATGCGGACCTATCGCGGAGGAAATTTTTACACTGGTTTGTGCCCTGGCCATATAGCACTAGGGGCACGGATTGATTCTGGGTAAGAGATTTTTGGAAAATTGAAATTGCGATTCGGTTGCTCTAAAATCGGGGTTAGACCATTTCCCATGCAATTTTGACCCCTGATCAAGACTATGAAGTCGAATTTTTGATATCACGCAAAGATTTTGAGATATATAGAAATTATAATTTTATGGACTTCTGAGACACATTTTTGGGCACTTTTGGGGTCGTTTCATTGTGTTCTCCATGATTCCCTAAATTGGTATTACCAGATAATCAAATTCTTTTCCAGTGTCTAGCATGTAGAATGGTATGTTAAGTTTATCAAACTCTTTGATCCAGGCGAGAGGTAAATTTCACTACGTGATTTGATCCATCCCTGCAGTTGACATTACTAACCCTTACCCATTTTTCCAGTACAACCTCCCCTTGGCCCAATTTGGTTGATTAGACCAGAAACAACAATCGAATCTTGTTAGCTAATCTCTTTTTCTATTCATTACTATCTTGATCCAGTCAGTAACACTAGACGAGTTCTAACATTAGCCGTCGTTAAAAAACATTCAAATAAAAGAGAATTAATTGATACATGCATGCACACTTTTCAAGGATTACGAATTATTCAATTTTACTTTGTTAGTTCTTCATGGTTTTCACTACCCTAGTTGTGGATTTATCTACTCATGATTAGTGTAGATGCAAGAATCATGAATTTGAATAACATAATTGAGCACTTACACATAGGGGTGTACACTGGTAGGTTCGGTTCGGTTTTGTACATTATTGGTTCGGTTTATCGATTTTTGATCTTTGAATATGCTAAACCAATAAGAAACCAATAAAATAATTTTTATCAGTTTTTGGATTATTGGTTTAAGGTCCTTAATGGTTCAATTTTTGATTTATCCGATAAGAATGATAATGAGAATTTGCGTTAATAAAAAGCAGATAGAGTGCGGAAACTTCACTCAAGTACTATAAAGATTAAAATATGTAAAGTATTATTATAGTGTCCTATTACTATTAAATTACTAATATTTAATATTTACAAAGGGATAAAATAGTAAATTATTATAATCTTATTGGGTTATCGGTTTACCCAATAACCCAATAGTAAAAAATGATATCAAATTGATAACCCAATAATATTTTTTTCAGAACCATTAAAAATCCGATAGCCTAATAACCCAATAATACTAAACCAATAATGCTTTTTTCGGTTCAGCTTATTGGTCGGTTTAGTTTTTGCACACGCCAAGTTACACAAGAGAATTAAGAACAATAAATTCAAACTCTTCACCAAGAATCACAAGATTGAGTTAAAAGCACAAAATAATGTTTTACAAGTATTTCTCTCAAGATCTATACTATTCTCTACTATTCTGTAACATTCTTTTATGAAAAATAACCTAAAAAACTTATTTATGATCTTTAAAATACAAAACAAAAACAATATGAAATAGGAGAACAAGGTTGGCAGGCTCTACGGGCCATATAATGTTTTACGGACCATAGTCATGGCTTCGTGGACTTTACCTGAATTTTGAGGTTGATTTCTACGACACCCATCTACAGGACGTATACTACTCTATGGCCCGTAAAGGGTTTCGTTTGCTAACTTTTCAGCAAGTCCCCACTTTCTGATCCTTGGGGCATGACACTAAGTCTATGGATCATAAAATCTTGTACGACTCATCTACAAGTTCATATACTTAACTTCAGAAAAGCACCCATCACTAGAATTTCGTACATAACCAAATCTATGGCCCATGGGATTCTCTATGACCCGTAAAAGGTCTCGTGAAACCTCAACTTCTGTAAAATCTGCACACTTAGCTCAAAAATTATGCCAACTCTATAATCCTGTAAAGCAAACATAATAACATATCAAATCTACTAACATCGCTTTGAGAACACACAAAATTTCAAATTTTAAGCATTAAATGTGTTGTATTTTGACAACAAATCAACACCCTCGACTTAAAATTGTTGCTTTTCCTCAAGCGATGGACTCAATCTACATAGACAGTATAGTAACACACATACCTCAATCTGATGGCACACATCCTATCAAACTCAAGCACAAATACCCACACCACTTTTAAAAGTACATCAAATAGCTATCAAGCAAACCAACACAGATCAACACATGTGAAAGTGCAACTATGACAAGCAAGACAATTATTAATAAGCAACACTCACTGAGTTAGAACAATGTCAACAATGCAATACAAGTGCCCTTATAGAAAGATGTCCCATATCCCTATCATGATGATGTTTTCATATTCAATGCTTGGGACTTATGCAAAATCAATCACTCTCACAAAAAATAATCAAATACCATGCTCAATACCATATGCTTGCTCCTATACTCATAGCTATGACCTGTGACTACTTGGACTAGGATCACTTTAGGACTTTATTAGCTTGTAACGTAGGCTCAGGGGATTTTGGTATGATGTTTTGGAAACATAGTGACTAAAGTCCCTCCTTGACACTGTATTTTTCTGCACTTTTTCCCTGCCAATACTATTGTTTTTCACCTTATTCTCACTTCCTCTTATTTCAAGCTTTTCTGGGTGCCTTACTATCATTTTTTAGCTTTTTGCCTTTTGTTTTTACATCATTTTTTCTTTTTAGCTTTTTGATTAGGCATCACTCATTTTTCCTGCACCCAGAACATATTTTTATACCCTTTTTCATGTATCACTAGTTTCCCCCCTCATTTTGTGCTTATCCTTACACCAGCCACCCTCAACTTAAGTTTTTGGCCTGAGTTGAGGTGCACAATATCCAACCTAGGAACTAGGGCCACTTTTGGTAGCCACCACAACTTAGGCTCTTTGCCTTAGTCAAGGTGCACAATGTTCAAGGAAGGACCAAGACCAATTTTAGGATTTTACATCTAATAAGGCTAGGTAACTTAGATTTTTACAAAGAAAAGGGTACATGTAAGGCTCAAACATTGGGATCAAGGGATATTTCACACATTTGGTTGGTTATTTAGGCTAAGTGGACCATTAAGAACAACAACCTAAGATCCTTTCGTAACCAACTAACCTATAGTTTAAGACAGAGTAACAGGGCAAGTTCTGAATTGAAACATAGTATATGAATTTAGCAAAGAAAGCTCACACTCACATGAAACTGATTACACTGTCAACAAAGACTCAGATCATGAATTTCATGTCAATTTTATCCTTACTTATCAAAACAAGCATTGTCAATATAATCAAACACGTTTGGTTGCTATCAAGATTAACTAACAAAATTTTAGTGGGTATCATTTTTCACACAAAAACACAAAAATCAACATATGCCATAGATATCAGTACTACATGCTACTAATAGTACCTACAAATCCTAAAAAAACCGGTTCAACATTAATTAAATATCCTTGGGGAAAACTAACGCAGGAAAGAAAAACCCCAAGATTGAAAATTTGGGAGAGCTATTGGTCAAGGTAACTCAGAATTTACTGAGGCCTATAACTACCCACACTCCATCGAAAAAGAGTTGCACTATCCTCAATGCAAAAAAATGGAATATAAAGCACAAGGATCAAAACGAAACATACCTGAGCACTGATCTCTGACTGAGTCTGGCTACCCTTAACCTGCCTGGTGGCCTCCTTAGTGGTAGGAGCCTTATCGGAGGGGCCAACACCCCTCGTCCTCTCTAGCTCTCGAGCTTGCTTCATCTCCTCATCCTGCCTCGATTGCATCTGATATGCTGTCAAAATGCAACACATCTGATGCCAAAAACAAGGAATTTTGTGAGTTCTTAATGCAATTTTGTATGGTTTTTATGTGTTTTTGTGTTTTTCTTGCAGAAAAGTTAGGTTGGTATGATTTTGAAGAAAAGCTGTAGATTTTGATGAAGCTTAGGACATAGAAAACACTTACGAGTCGTAGCCCAAGCTATGAGTCGTAGGGTGTGTCATAGCATGAAGTAGAGACCAAAAAATTGAGCAATCTTCTAAGTGGAGGTAACCCCTACGAGGACATCCTATGAGTTGTAAGTTTCACTACGACTCGTATGGGTGTACTCATAGCAGAAATCAGATAGCCAAAAGGTTGGACCAAAAACTGAAGGCTAAGACTACGAAAAGAACATACGAGTCATAGCTCAAGCAATGACTCATACCAATGGGTCGTACCAGTTTAGTCCAAGATGCCTAGACGTGATACTAAACCCCGACAATGACTCTTAAGTCATCCTATGAGTCGTAGCTGCGAAAATTATCAGCTGCCAACTGTCTTTTCTATATAAATTCTAGGGTTTTTTTTATAAATACTATATATAGTTTAAGCTAGGGTTTTAGAATAGAGTTCGACCAGGAGACAGTTTTGCAATCATCTTTTGAATCTTTTCTTAGTTTTTTTAGATTAGTTTATTGTTCTCTCTTGGGAAACCCATTTTCGGGATTGCAAATCTTGACTCGTACTCATTGTTGATCAATCAAGCTTGTGGGTTTGCAACTTATGGTGCCTACTTTCTTCATTGTTGTTGGTAAAACTCTCATTTATGCCTTGCATGTGCATTTTTGCTTTGTTTTTCCTTAGCGATGAGTAGCTAAGTACCCACAACTTGGAGTTGTGGGAACCATGGGTAGTTTACTTGAGATAACCTAGGTTTATTGCATTTCTATGATTGGTGTTTTGCATGTATTATGTATTTTCCTTCATTATGATTGTTTTTGGGTAGTGGCCAACACCAAACCCCCATACTATCATGATCCCGATCAAGGTAGTGATGAACAGAAAAAGGAAAGTAGATTACGGGATTCAATCGATATCTTCTCATCTAATCAACTGAACCTGACCAAGGGGAGGTTGACTGGGACAATTGGTAATAGTTAGTTGGCACACCATGGTTGCCAACCAAGCTCCATGGTGAAATTTGACCTTCACCTTCACAAGAGGTCTGGAAGAGCCTAAGTTACCATCCTGCATACTAATCTTCAATTTTGGTTATGTTACCTAGGGTAATGAGTCAACAAACCATGGGGAACACAATTCCAAGGTTATACCTAAAATTGAGTGTATTTTCACATAGTAGTATAGTCGTAATTTTACTTCTATTTTTGAATCACAAACCTCCCCCCTCCACTTAGAGATTTTAATTATTGATGCTTGAAATGATTAGTAGGAAGTCTTGTAGTTAAGCCCTGTATTCGCTATGGATTCGACCCTAACCTTTGGTTAGGTTAATTGCTGATAATGACCACTTTCTTATTGGATCTTAAACATCAGAGTCGTCAAAAATTATGGTGCCGTTGCCCGGGAATATGGTAGGTTTTGATTTGATTTTTCTATTAGTTAGTTCTAGTATTGATTTCTAGAGTGTCGTGTATTTTACTTTTGTTTTTGTTTTTGTTGTTTGATTTTATTTGCAGGGTGTACTAGGTTGTATGCCCAACACAAGGAACCAAGGCAATCCCTCAGCTCCAATCAATTTTGAGATCCATTGACTACCAAGAAGAATGACTCAAGTGAAGGAGGATATGATTACGAATGAGAATATGGGTAGAGAAGAGAATCCATATCAAAGGGGTAACATGCCACAACTCAGGGGCTTCAATCAAAACGCTTATAGATGGAATCAATATCAATTGAACCCTATGGCTATGGATATTACTAGTGCCATAGTACTACCTCCTTTACCGACAGATACTAAGTTCACGGTATCGAGTGGATTGCTCCAAATGCTCCAAAATCGCGGACTATTCACTGGGCTACCTTCAGAGGATCCCCACCGTCATCTTCAAAATGTGGTGTTTGTTTGCAAGAGTGTCATGGGGGCACGAAACCTCTCTCTTGATGTTATTGGTTTAATAGTGTTTCCATTGTCATTGACTAGCAATATGGCTGTTTGGTTTTCCGAGCTTCCTCTAGGTACTATCACAAGTTGGGCTGAGCTTTAGAGAGTATTCCTTGAAAGATATTTCCCAAGATCTAAGGAGTTGAAGCTCAAGGACCAATCAACAACTTTGAGCAATTGCCAGGTGATTCTATTAGCACAACATAGGAGAGGTTTACTAAATGCTTGAGGCTGGTCCCTTATCATAAGATTGTTGATGATGCCTTAGTTGAGATTTTCTATCGGGCACTTGATGAGAATAGTCAAGCTTGCGCCGACACAATCATGGGAGGCATGTTCCTAGACCAACATTTTGCATTGATAGCCACAAGGATGGAGAAAGTGGTCAAAACAAATAGAGCATAGGGCCAACGAGAGCGAGGTAACCTTCTTGTGCGGTTAACACCAATAATGAGCAAGTAAAGGTAAACGAAGAGATCATGGAGCAACTTGCTCAACTTTGCACAAGTATGGATTTGGTTTTAAAGCAAAACCAAGCAAGTGTCAAAGCAATAACCCACCAACCTCCAAAGGCTCTTATCTATGATGATCCATCCTTTGATGAGGATGCATGTTTTATAAGCAACCAAGTGGCGAGTTTCTGAAACAACCCCCAAGGGTCCAATTCGGACTATTGGAGGCAAGGATCCGGGAATCAAGTTCGGAAATTCAACCATGATAGGGTGTATAGAGATGACCAAGGCGGATACTATGAGAGAGAGAGAGTGCCAGACGTCGAGTGGGGGAGAAGAGAGGGCTACAAGAATGGTCCTTATGTGCCATCTCACAATCATGATACCGGATCAAGCAACTCCAGGATTGAAATGATCAAAAAGTTGTTGAAGCAAGACAACCACCAAGTATTAACCAAAAAATAGAGTCTTACTCGATGGCGGTTAAGCAACTTGAACAACAATTCAGGCAAGTTTCTTCACAATTGAACCAACGCCAAAAGGGCACCTTACCAAGCGATACGGTTCAAAACCCAAAGAATGAAGGGCATTACATGGCAGTGATGACTAAGACTGGCAAGAGCACCCTAGATCCCCCTATTCTGGTAATTGTGGATGAATCTGATGAGAAGGGTCTTGGTGGTGAAGTTGTGGTTGAGGGAGAAGATCCAAGGTTGTTGGGATGCAATAAGAAGAAACAAGGGAGCACGAGAAATTGAAATCTAATCCCAAACCCCCTCCTCCTTTACCTCAAAGGCTTAAGAAAAAGGAAGAGAAGGGTAAATTCAAACACTTCCTCTCAATGTTGAAGCAACTCTCCATCAACATCCCTCTTCTAGAAGCTTTGGAGAAAATGTGAGTCCAAGTACATAAAGGATTTGGTCACTAAGAAACACACTTTGAGCTATGAATTCTCGTAAGAACTCCTACAATGTAGTGCAATTATGACCAAATGCATTGTTCAAAAGCGAGAGGACCCCGAGCCATTCACCATCCCTTGAACCATTAGTGATGTTGAGTTCGCAAGAGCATTGTATGACTTAGGAGCCAGCATTAATCTAATGCCTCTTGCTGTATTCAAAAGGCTTGGTGTTGCTACTCCTACCTCGACAAGAATGAGGTTGCTTATGGCGGATCGAACCATTAAAAAGCTAGAGGAAATTCTTTTGGATGTGCTTGTTAAAGGTGATAAATTCATCTTTCCGACGGATTTTGTGATCCTTGACTGCGAAGTTGATTTTGAGGTGTCCATCATCTCAGGGAGACCATTTCTTACCACTGGGAGAGCCTTAGTAGATATGGACTCAGGTCAACTGTGGTTTAAGGTTGATGATGCAGAGGTCGTGTTTGATATTTGCCAATCCATGAAACACCCGGATGAGTGCAAGAGTGAGGTGTGGATCCTTGATGATAGTTGATGAAGGATAATGATAAAGTCGAGCCACAACGTTAAACAATGTGCTTCTTGGGGGGTAACCCAAGCATTATTGATAATTGTTGGCTTATTTTAAGTGTTTTTGGTTGTTTAGAGTTTTAGGTAGAAGGTGTGAGTTTGTTTTTATGTTGAAAAACATTGATGCAATTGTAATATTTTGGGAATTGTTTTGTTTTGAGAATTGGTCTGCAGGTGAAAAATTAAAGAATTGAAGATCTGAAAAATGGCACTTGGAGCATCCTCTACAATCAGGCCTATGAGTCATAGTCTTCATTACGACTCGTAGTGACACCTCGTCGAGGGAAACAATGAGTATTAGAAGTTGGCAAAGGCACTACGAGGCAACCTTATGTCTCGTAGGACCTTCTACGAGTCATAAGTAGGGTTCGTTGTGTCCATGTATGATTCCTAAACTTTTGCAAGTGTTAGGCCTTCTACGATGCCAATGACCTATGAGTCATAGGACAACCTACGGCTCGTAGTCGGGGTCTCGTATCCCTGATCAACAGCTTTTTAACTCATTCTCCAGTTAGCTTATATAAGGGGTCAAAATAACATTTGACCCCTAAAATCATTTCCAAGCCTTAAAGTTTGCGATCCTTTCCCAATTTCACTCAGTATTTCTCTTTTCCGACAAAAATCTAGACTTGCCATGTCATTTTCTGGCAAGGACTCTGGCAAAGTCACTATTTTCTAGGGTTTCGATGTGATTTTTGATTCTTTTCGCTTTGGTTTGCTTCTTCGATTGATCAGTAAGCTTATGGTTAAACTTAGATCTCTTTTGCGGTGAGCCTATTACTTAGTTCAGTGTATGCTAAGTTTGACCATGTTTAATCATTCCATGTTGTTATTTTTGTTCTAGACAAGAAACCTAGGGCTTGTGTGCTTTGAAAACCTTTCCTGTGATTCAAACATGGTTTGAAATTCTTATGTGGGTGATTGCAGATACGGAAATTATTGGTTCATGAAATGTGAAGCTTACAAACCCATGTATGCATTTTTTTTGGATTAGAATTTAGGAGATGTAGGTATATTTCATATGCTTTAACCTGTTGGATTTGATTGAAATGATCTGAGTGACAATTGCATCTCTACGGAATATATTGTTCATATCAAGTATGTAGCTTTGAAAGTGTTTTGTTGGAGGTGTGCTTGATGTTCTCTTAAAGTGAGTTTGATTCTTAGGGATGATAGTTGTTCTGCATTTCTGATGTTATTGAGGTATTTCTTATGTGCCGAGTATCTTGTATTTCTCTTATGTGCTTAAGTATTTACAATGATGTGTTTAGTTTTTGCTGCTTGTGAGAAAATTATAGGCACTACTAGTGCCTTGTATTTTAAGCTACGAGGCACTCCTACGACTCGTAAGTCCTTATACGAGTTATAGTGGTCCCTCATGGAAAGCATCAATCATCTGTGGTTCCTTCAAGTTTCTCATACGAGACTCACACACGACTCGTAGTGCCTACTACGACTCGTAGTGAGGGTCTCGTGAGCTTATCTGAGTATTCTAGAAATAGGTATGAGCCCAAACTATAACTTGTTAGTTCCCCTACGAGTTGTGATGTGCCCGTATCTGAAGACAGGAAGCATTTTTATGGGATTTATGGTTCTACAAGTATAGTACCTACAAGTCGTAACTGCCCTCGTATTTGCAAACCTACAGTTGCATCAGTGACTATCTGTTTTTGATTTGTTTTTGTTTCTTGGTCTTTGTTATGTGTTTTAATGGATCAAACATCTTGAACTTATATGTTGCTATTTGGTTAGTTTGTAGATAAAATGGCCCCAAAAAACAAATGGGCAATTCAAACTCTCCAATGGAGGTTGATGGATGAATCCTCTGATACTGAGCAATCCGAGGGCTCTATGGAAGTCCATAGAGTCAGGGTAGACCCCCAAGCCAATAGACCCCAAAATCGGGCGCTTCCAACACTGACGCCTATGAAAGTTAGCAGTTCCTCCCAATTTGGAGAAACAATAGGGTAATGGGGATGGGTCAGATAGCAGCTTACCTCAAATGACCCCCTCACACTCAGGTTTAGAGTTAGAGTCTGAGAGAACCTCTCAGACCTAGCAGGAGAAAGTCCGGTCCTAACCCCTAATCGACCACAGATAGTGTGTTACGGGTATGAACAAAATATATGACCAGGTGTTAGAGCCAAAGGGGAAAGGCTAATCGGTCTGCCAGTTTCATGAGGAGTCTAGATTGAACACCTCCAGATTAGATAGAGTGCCGGGACTGGATGCTGGGTTAGCTGAGCATGGACTACGATGGACGACACAGAAGCTGGGCAAGTACAGCCCTTAGATAGTCCGTGAGTTCTATGCGGCGTATCTTGCTACACTCCGCTGAGGGTTGCCGAAGAATAAGAAGCCAATTGAGCAGCCGAGGCTATAGGTGGTGACAGTCCGGGGCAAGAAGGTTGATATTTCATAGGAGATGATCCGGTGAGTTCAGTTTGGTCCCAATTATCGAGTACCTCAGTCTACAACAGAGTACGATGGCCATATTGATAAAATGAGGAGAGTGGTGACTGGGAAGGACATCAGGGCCAGGATAGAGCTTTTGCAGTGGATTTCTATTCAGATTTCTGAGGCGGGTGTCGAGCCTACGTGGGTCACAAACCATGCAGATCCAATTGTGAAAGCCCACCTCTCATTCTGGGCCAAGTTTTTGTGGTCTATTATCCGTTGGCACATTAGACCAACCTTTACGAATAACGTGATCACCCTAGAGAGAGCGGTGTTGTTGGCCAACATTCTAGCTTGTTATGCTATAGAGTGGGCCCGGATTATTTCTGAGCAAATTCACGAGGCTGCAGCTCAGACGAACACCTCATTGCCGTTCCTAGTTCTAGTTCATCGATTATGCAGTGCAACAGGTGTTCCTATTGACTCCCATCGGGAACCTCATGTAGAGACCATACTCACCGTGGAACCCAGCTTGATAAAGGCTGATGAGAAACCGATGGCCTTAACACGAGCAGCTCCTCCTCTTTCAGAGCCATTCTCAGTAGAACCTCCGACTTAGAGTGCACATCCAGCCACTATTGGTACTACTCCAATTGCTACAAAGCCCATGCCAGCTGTGGAGATCGAGTCAACACCATCCTCCAGCACTTTGTCACTAGCAACAGTTTCGTTATAGGTTGATTTTATTATTTCTACTATTGCTTTTTATGCGTTGTTACGTAGGGTGGCTACGACGGAGTCCAGGCTTTAGGCTTTATCAGAATGGGTCTGGCCATGGGTTGACCATATTGTATGGGACTTCAAGGAGAGGATGAAGGCATTCGCCCGTGATCTGGTAGATGAGAGAGTTAGGGTGGTAGATACCCTGGTGGATGCCTTCGAGGCTAGAGTCCAATGGCGATTTGAGGGAGCTCAGCCCGCTAACACAAGTGCTGTGACCGAGGAGTTGGCCAAGTTTAATGCTAAATTATTACATATGTTGGTAGCACCTGTTGTAGCCCCGGAGGTGGCACTAGAAAATGATGAGGCATTCGAGTGGCTAGCTGACCGTCCGGACGTCCGTGGGAAGAGGCCTCTTGAGCGTAGTGATGACCTTGAGCCGACCCCAAAGTGGCCAAGACAGGAGGAGGAGACCATACCAGAGGAGGTGGTACAGGAGCCGCTATTGTTGGTGGCTATACAGAGAGAGCAGAAGCAGCACACCCCACATGGAGAGGGTACTTCCAGTACTGCTGTAGAGGAGTTGATGCCCCAGGACACCACAGACCAGCCAGAGACCGGTGCCTGATGCACCATGATGTTTGACTTCTTTTGACCCCAGTTCTTATTTTGTCATATTGGATACTTTGCTCTGTTTTTATAAAATCTTTTTACTATGTTGGTTTTTGGATGTGTTTAAATATTTCTAGTTTGGATATTATTTTTACTTATACTTTGGATGTTAAGTTTTGGTTTTTAATATATTTCTATATTATCATGTTTTCTTTTCGTTCTTTTCTTTACTTTGAGGACAAAGTATCCTATTTTGGTGGGGTATGGGAGGTTATGGATTAAGGTGAAGTCTGAGTTGTCTCTAGTCCATAACTTTTCCTATTTTTGGTCCCAAGGTTTTCTTGCCGTGCTTCTTTTTCCCAGTGGATGTTTAATTTTCTATTGAATCGGCATGTTTAGGTAGTGTAGATAATGTATAAATTCATAGTTGTGTTATATATTGACAAATACATAATTTTTAGATGTGTTTTTAAAGTTTTGATGAAAAATTGTGTACCCTCAAAATTTTTGAGATTGTGATTATTGATGCATTCATACATTTTTGAGTATCTGATAATGTTTGTACTGATATGTGAAGGTAGGCTGAGACTGAAAGCATGACTTGTGAGTCTATACTTGATTGTAGATGCAATTGCCATGTGTGTTGTGAGCTTATTTTGCTGCATTCATGCATCTTTTGTGGACCCAGAACTTGCCTTGTTACTCTAAGATTGGTTTGGTGATGTGGTGGATATGGAAAGGGTCTTAGGCCTTTGTTATTTGAGTGAAACCACTTTTGACCTAAATGACCCACCAAATAAGTGAGTGAATCCTTTGTTCCAAATTTTTGTGCTTCTCACATACTCATTCTTTCTTGGCACTCTGATGACTTAGCCTTGTTTGTTGAAATACCTTGATATTGGCCCTGGTCTATCCTTGAACATGTGAACCTTGATTGAGGCCAAAGGCCTAAGTTGAGAATGGTTGCAGTTGGTGGCCCTGGTTTGAGGCATAAATATTGTGCACTTCACCTGAGGCTAAAAGACTAAGTTAAGGGTGGCCCTTATTGTGGTATAGTAATAATAATAAGGTGGTTAATTGGGACATTAAGAAAGAAATGAAAAGCATGAACAAAGTGAAGAGAGAGAAAAGAAAAGTGCCTAGAGTTGAGAAAAAGTAGCAAAAAATGAGTTTGAAATCGAGGTACAACTAAAAAAGAGAAAGAAACACTCGAGAAAAGTTCAAAGTAGGAGAATAAGGGTGGATTTATAAAAAAAGGGTTGGATTATTAAAGCCAAAAAACTGTTGGTAAACATGGTTTAAGGATAGCTTTTAGTCACTACTTGCCCAAAATACCATACCAAAGCCCCCTAAACCTATGTTATAAGCCTATATCCTAAAGTGATACAACTCCACTTTATCACCAAGCCAGAAGATGAGTATAGAGGCAAGCCTATGGCTTTAGTCAGTATGCATTGAATTTCAATTGTGAGAGTGAGAATGCTTCCTCAGTCTCTGAGTTGTAAATGCTTTTGAGTGAGTATGAGGGACTTCTTTCCAGCGAGGTCATTTGCACTACTTGATTAGCATAAGACTACACTAGTGATTGTGGACGGTTGGTGCTCCTTATCTTGTCATAGTTGGATTTCCAAGAATCTCACTATGTTTTTGTTTACTTAATAACTTAGCAATCCTCTTTTGAAAATAGTAGTTGGGTACCTGAATCAAAGGAGTTGTGGTATATGCCATTAGTATAGCTGCTATGTATTCTCTTTGTCTGCGTAGATCGATTCATTGCTTGAGGACAACAATCCTAAGTTGATGGTGTTGATGTATTGTCAAAATATAATACATTTGATGCCTAAAAAGGGGATTCTGTGAGTTCTTAATGCAAATTTTATGGTTTTTATGTGTTTTTGTGTTTTTCTTGCAGAAAAGTTATGTTGGCATGATTTTGAAGAAAAGTTGCAGATTTTGCTGAAGCTTAGGACATACGAGAACACTTACGAGTCATAGTCCAAGCTACGAGTCGTAGGGTGTGTCGTAGCAACAATCAGAGACCAAAAAATTTAGAAATCTACTAAGTGAAGATCACCCCTACAAGGCCATCCTGCGAGTCGTAAGTTTCATTACGACTCATATACGTCGACTCACAGCAGGCATCAAAGAGCCAAAATGTTGTACCAAAAACTAAAGGCCAAGACTACGAGAAGAATATACGAGTCATAGCTCAAGCAACGACTCGTACCTATGGGTCGTGCCAGTTTAGTCCAAGATGCCAAGAACCTAATACGAGATCCTGACTATGACTTATAGGTCATCCTATGAGTCATACATACGAGACTTATCAACTGCCAACTGTCTTTTCTATATAAATTCTAAGGTTGTTTTGTAAATACTATACATAGTTTAAGTTAGGGTTTTAGAAAGGAGTTTGACCAGGAGACATTTTACAATAATCTTTTGAATTTTTTCTTAGTGTTTTAGATTAGTTTATTGTTCTCTCTTGGGAAACCCATTTCGGGTATTGCAGATCTTGCCTTGTACTCATTGTTGATCAATAAAGCTTGTATGTTTGCAACTTGTGGTGCCTACTTTCTTCATTATTGTTGGTAAAACTCTCATTTATTTTTGTATGTGCATTTTTGCTTGTTTTACCTTAGCCATGAGTAGCTAAGCACACACAACTTGGGGTTGTGGGAACCATGGGTAG
This sequence comes from Solanum clarkiae, assembly GCA_011800125.2. NCBI lineage: Eukaryota > Viridiplantae > Streptophyta > Magnoliopsida > Solanales > Solanaceae > Solanum > Solanum clarkiae. The sequence continues at coordinate 49,834 of JAABOM020087108.1, read as the reverse complement.
TTGACTTGAGATAACCTAGGTTTATTGCATTTCTATGATTGGGGTTTTGCATGTATTGCCTATTTCCCTTCATTATGATTGTTGTTTGGTGGTGGCCAAGACCAAACCCCCTACTATCACAATCCCGACCAAGGTAGTGACGAATAGGAAAAAGAAAGTATATTACAGGATTCGATCGATGTCTTCTCATCTAATCAACCGAACCTGACCAAGGGGATGTTGACAAGGACAAATGGTAACGTTTAGTTGGCACACCATGGTTGCCGACCAAGCACCATAGTGAAATTCGAACTTCACCTTCACAAGAGGGATAGAAGAACCTAAGTTACCATCCTGCATGCTTATCTTTAGTTGTGGTTATGTTACGTAGGGTAATCGAATCAACGAACCATGGGGACACAATTCCCAAGTTATCCCTAAAATTGAGTGTTTTTTCGTGTAGTAGTATTGTCGTAATTTTACTTTTGTTTTGGAATCACAAGCCCCCACTGGAGATTTTAGTTATTGATGCTTGAAATGATTAGTAGTGAAGTCTTGTAGTCAAGCCCTGTATTCCCTATGGATTCGACCTTAACCTCTAGTTAGGTTAATTGCTCAGAATGACGCCTTTCTTATTGGAGCGTCAACATGAGAGTCGTCAGCATTCTGGTAAGTTCAAGTCTCTGTTCCTTTATCAACCATGTCTACAGTCTCACTAAATCTAGGTCATCATCAATGTGGGGCCTCTTCCCATAGGAAGTCTATAATGGCTCCTCAGGAGCAAATAGGTCCACCCCAGTACCTGAGGCTTAGTCTGGTGGTACTGATGTGGCCAATGCTGCTGTCATGTCGGCTTGGAGTTGCTGGATCTCGATCTGAAGGGCCATCATATCTGCTGGCTATGTATTAGCGCTCTGCTCGATCCGCCGTCTCAAAATCATCTATGCAGATATCGACAAATATAAGTCTGTCATAGATAGTAGCTACCGTTGAATGCCTACATGCATCCGTTGGACTCTAAAATGGCCTGACAGCCCCAGGGCCTGATCTACTGAAGTGGTAGCTCCACCACGGATATCTCTGGAATCTGTGCTAACTGGCATGGTGCTAGCTAGAGGGCCACCAGATTATCCTCAACCTTGATCAGGCTGGCATCCAAAGTGCACTGGACCTCAATCAGTGAGTCCCGAAAATGTGGACTGTCCACCCCCGACTCTATAAAGAGTTTGTATATCAAGCAAATAAATGGTATGGAGGTAGACCTCTTCATGGATGCCTTGTGAATCTACTCTATGATGAGGCTAGCCTAGTCAATCTCATAGCTAGCCACAAAGCTGGCAGTAAACATAGCATGGTCTGGCATCAAAGTTTTATATGCAAGATTCGGTTGGTTCCATGATCTCACAACATCCCACTAGAATTTAGCAGGGAAGCTAAGTGAGGCCTTCACGATAAGCTCAGATAAAGTGGCTATCCTTGCAAGTTCCAAATCCTGGTCCGCAATCTGGCCAACAAACTATCTCATCAAGTCAACCCTGTAGCTCTGGTCTCTCATTAGGGCCTTCTCCTAGTCTGCCCTAATCTATAGTCATACTCTTCTGATGATTTGGGGCCTGGGAACTTGGGCTCAAACAACATTTGGTGGATGGCCATCTTGGATATATCCACCTACCGGCCGCTCACTCTAGCGTATGCCAATCTGGGCCGAGCGAGGGGCTTCTTCCCCTAACGATGAGTGCTAAGAACTGTTGCAGCATAGGAGCCATAGAACTCATGAACTATGGTTGGGGAGTACTTCCTTGATGCTCTGGCCAGCCACTAAACCCTTTTTCTCTGGTGTAGAGGAAACATTGAGATTCCATGTAATAATCCGTATGGTCTTTGTTATGACCAAGCCTAGGGCCTAGAGGTGACACGACGAATGGGAACCTGAAGGGACCCAAATAAGACTCTTAGCATATCAATCTCATATCCTTGGCCACAAAAGCAAAGTAAACAACATCAAGAGAGTATAAATAAGGATAAAGGGACTAAGGGAAGTATTTGATAGCATAGATTATAAAGAGTCAAAGCTCAAAGCATAAGTACATCATTTGTTCCAACAATACCTCTAAACATAGATTTGAGAAGAGGCCAAGACACTTTCCGGGCTCACCCTTGTAGTATCAAGAGTTCAACATAAAGAGTAAACAAAACAAGAGTAGATAGCTAGCATCCCCAAACTTGAGGACTCACCAAAGCTTATTTTCAAGATGTCCAAAACTAACCACGTGGAGGATGATCGTGAGGAGCTCCGATTCCTACATGGTAATATCATGTAGGCATAGAGTATGCGTTAGTACGTTTGAATGTACTAAGTATGTAGGGATGCAATACAACAAGAGATAGGCAACATAGTCAAAATGCATAACCATAAGCAAGGAATAGTATATTAGCAACATGGCATGCATGATCAATGCTTGAAATAAAATATGCTTGTATAGAACATATTACATGTGTAGGAAGAGACCATCATAATAGACCAACCAAATTAGTACTTGGAATCCAAGGCCTGTCATCCCCTTGGAAGGTGATTGAGGTATATACCCCTCAATTGGTAGATGGGCATGTCACCTCCCATCATAGTGGTCAAGGTATATACCCCTCAACATGGTAGATGGAAATGTCACCCCTATAAAAGTGGTCAAGGTATATACCCCTCAGCATCGTAGTTGGGCATAGCACCCCCTATCAAAGTCGCCAATATATATACCCCTCAACATGGTAGATGAGCATTACACCCCCCATCAAAGTGGTAGAGGCATATCACCCCCTCAACAAGTTGTGGTCAACTTGCAACACTATAGATACTTTTCATGAATTCATCATATACACACATTACTTTCATCATAATAAAGTCACTTGACTCATAGGCCATACAATAGATCATCAATAACTCAAGAATCCCTAACCTGACATTTTATCAAACACTTAGTGGGTGTGTAATGCTAGTTCAAAATCATGAAATTCAAGAGTTAAATCATGTGAGAAAACTCAACATAAATTGACCCACCAACACATAATAAAACCATCATGTAAGATACCTTGAAATCCTTCATCAAATCTGATAATAGATCATAGTTTCATAGCCAAAACATGCATAGTCATAATAGACAAACCATCTCATAGTATAAGCTTGAAAAAGGTAGACATGTGATTTCAATCACATTTTAGAAAACCCCAATATGATTTGTAACCATAACTCATAATAAGTAATATCCATAAGTAACATGACTTGGAAACATGCAAATTTCACAAAAAGGAAGATTGGACACCATGGGCGAAAGGACCTAATGGTTGAAACCCATATGCCTCAAACTTGGATTTTCTTGATGTAGATTTAAATGAGAACTTGAAGCTTGAATGAAATCATGAGATCCGAAATTGAGATTGGGACACTTGAGTTTTGGATGACATATTTGGCTGTGTTAGAGAGGGTTTTGAGAGTGTCTTTAGTGATATAAAGTTGAAAAATGACTAAGTGTAAGTATTTTTATGCATAAAAGGTCATAAGGCCAAGACCCCAATGCCTTAGGCCGAAACAGGAAAAATAAGGAAGTCATAACACTGCTCCGCGATGGGTCCATATCGCAGAGCCAATGCGGATGCACACTGGAAATTGCATAGATGGCGATAATGAAATTTATCTATGGGTCCTCTAAAATCGGGGTTAACCCATTTTCCATTCAATTTTTTCCCCTTATCAAGAATATGAAGTTGAATTTCGATATCATGCACAGATTTAGAGATATATGGAAATTACGATTATGGGCATTTCTGAGGCACATTTTCGGGCATTTTTAAGGTGTTTCAATATGTTCCCCTTGGGAACATTCGTCCCCAAATGTCATAGAAACATACATAAGAGAGGCAATCAAGATGATTTCATCCCAACACATGAATGCAACAAATGCATTTAAACATCATTTAAAAAATCTCAACATAAATGTCAAAAATCGCCATAAACTTTTCAACATAAACATGAATGCATGCAAATGACATAAGGGCTTAAACTTAAGACATGAAATCATGTAAGGGACTTAAGTTAGTACCTTAGGCTTGAGTGAAGTGGAAGAGATATAGATATCACTTTTGCATGTCCGTGTTGGTTTCCCATGTGGCACTTTAAACTTGTTTGTTTCTCCAAAGAACCTTGACGGAAGCTACATCCTTGTTTCTCTACTTCTTCACTTGTCTATCCAAAATTTCTACCGGAACCTCATCATAAATCAAATTGTCTTCCACCACAACCACAACATCCAAAGGTACAATAGCATTTGGGTCACCCACACACTTTCTCAACGTAGATACATGAAAGACCAGATGAACTATATTCATATCAGTGGACAACTCCAACTCATAGGCCACCTTGCTGATCCTTCTCAATACTCTATAAAGACCCGCAAATCTTGGACTCAACTTGCCCTTCTTGCCAAACCGGACCAGTGATATCTTCAAATAAACCCATTCACTAACATTAAATTCAAGATCCCTTCTCCTCACATCGGAATAGGACCTTTGTCGACTTTGGGCTGTTCTCAATCTCTCCTTTATCAACCTCACCTTCTCCATGGCCTTTATAACCAAATCGGGATCCAACAAAGCCATCTCCCCCACCTCAAATCATCCAACCAGAGATCTACAACGTCTACTATAGAGAGCCTAAATAAGAGCCATACCAATGCTTGAATGATAACTATTATTGTAAGCAAACTTAATGAGTGGAAGATGTTCATCCGAAATACCCTTAAACTCCAAAACACAAGATCTAAGCATTTTCTCAAGGGTTTGGATAGTTCTTTTAGCTTGGCTACCCATTTGATGGTGAAAGGCTGTAGTAAGCTTAACCTTAGTACCAAGACCTCTTTGGAAGGACCTCCAAAAGTGAGAAGTGAATTGAGCACCACGATCTGATATGATAGACAAAGTCACCCCATGAAATGTAACCAATGCATGAATATACAACGTAGCATAATCTTCAGCACCATAAGTAGTTTTGACCGGTAAGAAATGAGCGGACTTTGTCATCCTATCAACCACAACCCAAATAGAGTCAAAATGCTTTCTAGTCTTAGGGAACCCAACAATAAAATCCATATTGATTTCCTCCCACTTCTAAGTAGGAACCTCTATATCTTGGGCTAGGCCACTCGGCCTTTGATGTTCGGCTTTTACTTGTTGTCAATTGTGACAACCGGATACAAACGTAGTAATATCTCTCTTCATACCACCCCACAAATACACTTCCCTCAAATCTCTATACATCTTGGTAGAACCGGGGTGAATAGAATAGGGAGTATTATGAGCATCATCCAAAATCTCCTTTCTCAACTCATCAACATTAGGCACGCACAACCTACATTGATACCTAAGGACACCATCTCCCCCTTGGGAGAAAACCTCTACCTTACTGTCTCTCGCCAAGGCGTTCAACTCTTGTAAGGCAGGGTCTAGACCTTGTTTTGCCTTCACCTCCTCAATTAATGAAGACTTAGAATCATCAACAACCATTAAACCACCATTGTCAACTTCTTCTAACCTAACCCCCAATCTAGCCTACCGATGGACCTTCGAGCAACCTCTTTGCCACCATTATCCACACGAGATAGGCTACCCATAGACACCCTACTTAGAGCATTGACCACAACATTAGCTTTGTCGGGGTGATAATGCACACTCATATCATAATATTTAATGAGCTCTAACCACTTTCTTTTTCTCAAGTTAAGATCTTTTTGGGTGAACATATACCGGAGACTCTTGTGGTTGGTAAATACATCAACATGAACCCCATACAAGTAATGATGCCAACTTTTCAAAGAAAATACCACGACCGCCAATTCAAGATCATGGGTGAGATAATTCTTCTAATGTACCTTAAATTGCCTAGAGGCATATGCTATCACCTTACCATTTTGCATCAAAACACAACCCAAACCAATTTTTGAGGAATCACAATACACAACAAACCCTTCCAACCCTTCCGATAGAGACTAGATAGGAGCAGAGACAAGCTTATCCTTCAAAGTGTAAAAATGCTTTTCACACTCGTCGGTCCACACAAATTTTGACTCCTTTTGGGTCATCTTAGTCATAGGAGAAGCAATAGAAAAGAACCCATTTACAAACCTCCGATAATAACCCGCCAAACCTAAGTAACTCCTAATATCCAATGGAGTCACAGGTCTAGGCCAATTTTTAATCACCTCTGTCTTCTTAGGGCCCACCTTAATACCATCCGTCAACACAACATGCCCCAGGAAAGAAACCTCTTTCAGCCAAAACTCACATTTTTCATATTTGGCATACAACTTTTCCTCGCTCAAGATTTGGAATACCACCCTCAAGTGATTCACATGTTCCTCCTCACTATGGGATTAAATCAAGATATCATCAATAAAATCACCACAAACAAGTCAAGGTAGGGTTTAAAGACCCTATTAATAAGATCCATGAATACAGTCGGTGAATTAGTCGACCCAAAGGACACAACCACAAACTCAAAGTGCCCATACCTAGTCTGGAAAGCCATCGTGGGAATGTTACACTCCCTCACTTTCACTTGGTGATACCCGAACCCACGATCAATCTTAGAGAAGTGACTAGCCGTTTAAACTTTGTCAAAAAGGTCATTAATCCATAGTAGAGGGTACATGTTCTTTATGGTGACTCTATTAAGTTGCCGGTAATCAATGCACATTGTAAGAGAACCATCCTTTTTCTTCACCAACAACATCGGTGCACCCCAAAGTGATTGAATAGGCCTTGTAAAACCTTCTCCAACAAATTCGTCAATTACTTCTTCAACTCCTTCAACTCCGTCGGGGCCACATGGTAAAGGGGAATAGAAATGCATTGAGTATCAGGAAGGAGGTCTATGCTAAAATCTATTTCCCTTTCGGGAGGAACACCGGGAAGCTCATTGGGAAACATATCAATGAACTCATTAACCACCAGAACCGACTCTATAGAAAGGACCTTAGACTCAACATCTCTAACCCTCATAAGATGATAGAGACACCCCTTAGAAATCAACTTTTGGGTTTTAATGCAAGAAATGAATCTACCATTGACCACCACATCATGACTCTCCCACTCAAGGACGGGTTCATTAAGGAAATGAAATTTGAACCTATGGGTTCTATAATCAATAAAACCATAATATTCATGCAATCAATCCATCCCAAGAATGACATCAAAATCCACCATATCTAATTCTACAAAGTCACAAAGCAATATTTTATACAAAATGAAAATGGGACAATTTCTATAGACACTTCTAGCAAGAATGGATGCACCAATGAGAGTAGACACTTCATAAGGCTCACACAATAATTTGGGATTAACATGTTGCTTTTTGGCAACAAAAGGAGTAATAAAAAGAAGAGTGGCACCCGGGTCTATCAAAGCACACATATCAAAATAAAAATCCTTTAACATACCAGTGACAACATCGGGCACCTCATCCACCCCTTGTCTTCCTTGGAAAGCATAGAATCGGTTTTGCCTTGGGGTACCTCCTTATTGGCCTCCTTTCCTATTAGCACCCACATTTTCACCTTGGCCTTGTGGACGACCATCTCTACCCTTGTTGCCATTATGAGGAAAATCAATCACCTTATGACCCACTTCACCACAACCATAACAAGCATTAGTGTCCTTCAAACATGGGCCATTATGGCCTCTACCACATCTTGGGCACATAGTATTAGGCACCACACCACCACTACATTAGACCCTTGGGTTGTCATTAGCAAACATTCTATTAGGAGCATTGGAAAACCCTTAGCCTTTGTAAAACCGGCCACCCTTGAGATTTTGGAACCTACCCTCAAAACGGTCCACCTTGGCCTCACTACTCCTTCTTTTTCTAAGCTTCTCCCCCTCCAGTTCTTCAGCATATCTAATGAGGCGTGAAAATTCCATATCACTTATCAAAATGGTGGCACGACACTCCTCATTAACTAAGTCGGACACACCCATCACAAATCTATTCATCCTAGACCTCGGCTTGGCCACCAATTGTGGAGCATACTTGGAAAGTTGATTAAACATGAGGGCATACTCCTTCACACTCATAGATCCTTGCTTTAGTTTAATAAATTCCATAATTTTGGCCTCCCTTAGCTCAAAAGGTAAGAACCGGTTGAGAAACTCCATTTTAAACTCTTTCTAAAGGATCACATTATTGTTCCCCTTCTCCACCTTCTATTGGGTGAACCAAATTTGAGCCACCACCTTGAGTTGGTACGCCACCAACTCTACTTTCTCCTCTGATGTAACGCCCACAATAGAAAAAACTTTATACACTTCATCAATAAATTCTTGAGGATCCTTATCCACTTTAGACCAGTGGAACTTCGGTGGGTTTATCCTAGTAAAATCCCTCATCCTTGAGGCCGTAGTAGGAGCATGAGGGGCTTGGGACACTTGGTTGATTTGATTAGTCATGACATGGGCCAACATGGTAATGACTTCTCGAAACTCTTCATGGGCCACTCCCTCATCCTGAGGAGCTTAGGGAGCGGGAGGCGCCGGCTGCACCTTGGGTGAACGAGCTCTTCTTCCTCTTGGAGTAAGCATGATCTAAAATAACAAAGAACATTCATTAGGGGAGAACCTTACCTTAACTTCTATAGCACGACATAGATCATGAAGAAGGGAAACATTTCCTAAATGCCTCATAGAACCACAACGATGAATAATACTCTAATCGACCAGTGTGTTGGATTCCGAGGATCATTAACAAGCTACTGCTCTGATACCAAGATTCTTACGACCTAAGCCTAGGGCCTAGACGTGACACGGTGAATTAGAACCCGAAGGGACCTAAACAAGCCTCTTAGCATATCAATCACAAATCATTGATTGCAGAAGTAAAGTAAACAACATAAAGAGAGTATAAATAAGGATAAAGGGACTAAGGGAAGTATTTGACTACATAGATTATAGAAGAGTCGAAGCTCAAAGCATAAGTACATTATTTGTTCCGACAACACCTTTAAATATAGATTTGAGCGGGGCCAAGACACTTTCAGAGGTCATTCTCATTGTATCAAGAGTTCAACATAGAGAGTAGACAAAGCAAGAGCAGTATAGCTAGTGTCCCCGAACTTGAGGACTCAACAAAGCTTATCTTCAAGATGTCCAAAACTAACCACGTGGAGGATGATCGTGAAGAACTCTAGTTCCTACATGGTAATATCATGTAGGCATAGAGTATGCACTAATACATTTGAATATACTAAGTATGAAGGATGCAATGCAACAAGAGATAGGCAACATTGTCAAAATGCATAACCATAAGCAAGGAATAGTTTATTAGCAAAATGGCATGCATGATCTATGCTTGAAGTAAAACATACTTGTATAGAACATATTACATGTGTAGGAAGAGACCATCATGATAGACCAACCAAACTAGTACTTGGAATCCAAGGCCTGTCATCCCCTTGGAAGGTGATTGAGGTATATACCCCTCAATTGGTAGATGGGCATGTCACCTCCCATCATAGTGGTCAAGGTATATACCCCTCAACATGGTAGATGGAAATGTCACCCCTATAAAAGTGGTCAAGGTATATACCCCTCAGCATCGTAGTTGGGCATAGCACCCCCTATCAAAGTCGCCAATATATATACCCCTCAACATGGTAGATGAGCATAACACCCCCCATCAAAGTGGTTGAGGCATATCACCCCCTCAACAAGTTGTGGTCAACTTGCAACATTATAGATAATTTTCATGAATTCATCATATACATACATTACTTTTATCATAATAAAGTCACTTGACTCATAGGCCATGCAATAGATCATCAATAACTCAAGAATCCGTAACCAAACATTTTATCAAACACTTGGTGGGTGTGTAATGCTAGTTAAAATCATGCAATTTAAGAGTAAAATTGTGTGAGAAAACTCAATGTAAATCAACCCACCAACACATAGTAAAACCCTTATGTAAGATACCTTGAAATCCTTCATTAAATCTCATAATAGATCATATTTTCATTGCCCAAAAAACATGCATAGTCACAATGACCCAATGGTTGAAACCTACATACCTCAAACTTAGGATTTCTTGATGTAGATTTGAATGAGAACTTGAAGTTTGAATGAAGTTCTTGAGATCCAAAATTGAAATTAGGACACTTGAGTTTTGGATGACATATTTGGCTGTGTTAGAGAGGGTTTTGATAGTGTCTTTAGTGATATAGAATTGAAAAATGAATAAGTATAGGTTTTTTATGCATAAAAGGGCATGGGTCCAAGACCCCAATGCCTTTGGCCAAAACAGGAAAAATAAGGAAGTCACAACACTGCTCCGTGATGGATCCATGTCGTGGAGTCAACACGGATGCACACTGGAAATTGCAAAGTTGGCAAAAATGAAATTTCGCTACGGGTCCTCTATACCCATGCCCCACCCTATTTTTCCTCTTGATCAGGAATATAAAGTTATATTTTTAATATTACGCATGAATTTTGAGATATATGGAAATTACGATTATGGGCATTTTTGAGGCATAATTTCGGGCATTTTTGAGGCGTTCAGTCATATTGTCTATTATAGTCCTCGTCCTATAACAGAATATATGCTAGGTTATGACATCTTTTATGATGCTTCCTTTGATGATTTAAAGATGCATAGATCATCTCACGTCCCAAAATGAGGAGAGGTGCATCCGACACTCAATATCGTCATTGATCAAGTAAGTCACTGAACATGCTAGCTAACTAGATTAGGGGCCAAATTATTGGGCAAGATAATATCTGAAAAACTAAGCCTGAAATATTTAGGTCATGATTTGGTCAATAATAAGTCATGTACACTTAGGTAGGTAAACCAAAATGATAAAGTACTAGCTAGCCAATGAGGTTGCAACAAGAGAGGTACATACACACACACGTATATATATGTGCCAAACCTATAGCTAGAGCCTAAAAGAAGAAAAAGAACCAATCAGAAATAACATAACTATAATAGCCTCTAAGAGTGTCACTACCACTACCAGGACAGGGCCCCGACTATAACAAACTGCACAACAAAGAGTAGCCATCATATGAAAGCTCCTGGAAAAGGTAGAGTTTACCAACTCATAGCTAAATTGGGCTCCTAGTGGAGGGTTCGATCAGAATCTATATCTGAACCTGCACGTATGAAACAAAATACAACATCCCTAGATAATAGGATATTAGTAAAAATATACTGGTATGGAGGATAGAAAGAAAAATCATAAATAGCTTTAGTAAACAGGGTGATAGAAAGACCACCTGTACCTAGAACTCAAATAACCTTCTTGGCCGACACTCGACCTCCTAGTGATCAAATATGCATAGTATGCTTGAGTAATATGTCGTTAATACATATATGTAGATGCAAATGCATGACATACCCAACCAAATGCTAGCAAAGGTGGTCCTTTTTGGTAGCTAACCAACGTCATATTCTCCAACCTGTGGCCATTTGCTTAATATACATATGTATAGTCATTTGGGTAAATAGGCCCATTACTTCCTATTATAAACTTGAAGTCTATGCATAGACTACATGTATGATATGAATATTGGATACATACAGTTCGCTATAAAAATAATTTAGCCAATTTTGGCTCATTGGTCCACTTATTCGCATAACATCATAATCACTGTCATAGCATATAGAAATGAGTTGTGGAATTTTATGTCTTTTGAATAAGTTTGAAAATTTAACTCAATATTTAGGATGATGCATTAACCCTGAAAATGTTCAGAAGGAGCTTATTTTTGATATACCTTTCCAACGAATGTGTAAATGCCTAAAGTTTCATCACGAACATTGTTCCTTATGTCCTAAGCTTCGCAACCACTATATATATATATATGTAGCTTATACACACCTATAAATAGTTCATAATTGAGAAAAAATTGGCAAACTTTTCATATAGCTTTAACGTGATGAAATGACTGTAGAACTTCATAAAAATGATCATAAAAAACCTCCAAGATTATTAGCTGAATAAACCAATTGTAAACCTAGAATAACAACAAAAAATCCAATTTTCTACCTTTCGAAAATAGATCCAAATACAACCAATAGGAGGGGAATATAATTGTAAAGTGTAAGAGATGCATTTATAGTCATGAGGGCTAATGTTAATGTTAAAATTGCAAAAATTATACCTAAATTGATCAATGACCTCATGGAAGCTCTCTCTTTAGTTCATTCACTATGTTGGAATAGAATTGAAATGTTTAGGGATTTAAAATGTCTATCTGTCGACTTTTAAGTAGCCTTGACCCGATCCAGTTCGCGAGTCGATTTATTGCTTAGGCAGTCCATTTTAAAATTGAAATGCCCCAAAAATGTGCTTCGGAAATTGGCGCCGGTGCTAAAGCTCGGAAGGGGTGCATCATCATTTAGTTAGCAACGGAAACTAGTAAAATTGGTCCATAATCATAATTTTCGTATATCTCAAAATCCATGCGTGATATCACAAATTTGACTTCATATTATTGATTAGAGTGAAAAATTGAGTGGGAAATGAGTATAACCCAGATTTTAGAAGACCCTTAGCAAAAAAAAAGTTTTTCGCAAAATTTTCGAAAACAGAGAGGGTCCGCGATGCCTCCGCGATGCGGACTTGTCGGAAGCAGTGTTGACACTTCCTTAATTTATTATTTGGCCAAAAGGCATTGGGGTCATGGCCCCATGCCTATTTAGATGTGAAATCTCTGATACCCAGCCATTTTCAACTCCATATCACTCAAATACCCTCTCTAAAACCTCTCAACCATTTTATCAAAATTCCCATCCAAATTCTACTGTCTCAAGCTTGATTCTAGATCTCAAGAACACCATTCAAGCTTCAAGTCTCCTTCAAGTCTACATCAAGGAATCCCCAAATTAGATATGTGGATTTCATCCATTAGGTCCTTTCACCCATGGAGCCCAACCTTCCTATTTTATGAAAATTGCATGATTTCAAGAAGTATTACTTATAGGTATCTATTATTATGAAATTTGAGCATGATTTATGTTATGGTTTTATCTAATATGGTTGATTATGCATGAATATCTATTTTACGCTTATACTATGAATTGATCTTTGTCTATTGAGTCTATACATGATTCAAGCTATGAAACCTATGAGCTGTTGTGAAGTTTGATATGATTTACAAGTTACCCATGATGGGGTTTTACCATGATGTTGGTGGGATGATTTACATGACTTTAAGATGAATTGATTTCACTATTTCATGATCTATAGTCTTACTTTTGCATGATTTAAACATGTTCTCATATGTGTCCACCAAGTGTTCGATGAAATGTCAAGTCAAGAATTCTCAAGTTATTTACATGTTTTACAAGTCAAGTGACTTCATGATGAATATGGGCTATCAAGTATGTTATGAATTCATGAAATTATCTATGATTATGCAAGTATGAAGTTAAGCCCTATTTTCAAGATTTACCTCTTGTGAGGCATTCATGTTAAAGTAAGGGTTCATGTATGATTATGATCTATTCTCATGTTTCAAGTTGGGCTCTCACTAGAGGTCAAGAATGTTTAAGAGCTACTCATGTCATGATTCTATGTTTATTATAAGTTATTAAAGTATGATGTCGGCGTGGACTATTTTCAAGGGTCCATACTCCTTTCCTCAAACTATGTGCAAAAATAGGATTATGTTATATCCTTGCTATACTAGTGGATCCATTTAGTACACTTTATCATGAAATCCATCCCGAAATGGGATGGGTTCCCGTAAGGAGGTTCAAAATAGGATGGGCTCCCGTAAGGTGAAGTATGGTTTACCTTGACAAGTAAACCACTTCTTTACCGATGAGGGGTAATCATCGGGATTCCAAGTTGTAGCTCGCTTGGTCTTATTCTTTATCGGTTGAGGTCTCTTCCCATATATGTATCATGTTCTATGCAAGTTGAATGATTTATAAACATGTTTTACTTAAAGCATTGATCATGCATGCCATAATGAGATTATGCTTATCTATTGTCTAATAGTATGCATTTTGACTATATTGGATTATGTCTTGTTGCATTACATCCTACATATTTTATCCTAAATCATATCACCATGTAGGGACTAGAGCTCCTCTTGATCATCCTTCACGTGACTAGTAAGATTATTTGAAGAAAAACTTGGTGAGCCCTTAAGTTCAGGGACACTATCTACTTTCTCTTCCTCTTTCTAAGACTTCTTTATGTTGAACAATTGACATTATGAGGGTGATCCCGGAAAGTGTCTTCGCCCCGCTCTATTCCAAATCTAGAGGTGTATAGTGGATATTATGATATTATTGTGTTATGAGCTTGACTCTTATGCTTTGTTTATATTCAAGACTTCCCTTAGTCCCACTTCCTATTTTATATATCTCTTGTTAATGTTTACTTTGCTTCCGCGACCAAGGATGTGGGATTGATATGCTAAGAGTCTTTTTGGGACCCTTTGGGTTCCCATTAACTGTGTCACGTCTAGGCCCTAGGCTTAGGTCGTGACAAAAATAGTCATAACTTTTTATTCTAAAGTTGGTTTGATGCACGGGTTTCAAAGTTGAAAACTAGACTCGCAAAAATTCGATTTGATAGGACATGGTCCTTTTAACTCTTTATATTTTGAGAGATATAGTGTGATACATTTGACCCAAAGTTATGAAAGATTTCTTAGAGAAGCTTATAATAACTTTGACCAACCTTTATCTCGCAACTTTCTTGACTCCAAAACATAAAATATGACCACGAGTCTATTAAAATACTCTTTCAAAATCCATTATTAGCAAATTATACACACTTAGTTCCATCTAGAAAGTGAAACTTAATTTAAGGTGAGCTGCTACTCAAGCTATTTCTTTAATCCCGAATATATGTTTAAGGGGTTCCTTTGACCTAAAACTTTAAGTCCTTGATATTACAACTCATTTGTAGTCGTATCATCCTTAGAAACTATACCAAATCATATACGCCTTATATAACGTGCCACACTACGTATATTATGGAAGACAATAAACATGGTATCTTACAATCTCTCGCCTTAAGAACATTCATCCATAAATGGGTCAAGACAATCCCTTGGTTGCATTTCTATATATGAAAATGTTACTTTTGAGGACATACTTGTTACTCTTGCTAGCCATAAATCAATTTCTGAAAATTACCACTACTAAGCTTCGTATAGCTATCCTACGACATGGCATACAAATTATTCGTCCAAATCTTTTGAAACTTAAGCTATTGTAAAATGATAACTTCCAATTCATTTGAAATGCGATTCAGCTTAAGTCGTAAATAGCTGGGGGTGATTTTTCATTATTTTGTCTTCCGCGTCCCAAGTTGTTTCCTCAATATTGTTGTTTCGCCAGAATACTTTCCCGAAGGCCACTGCTTTAGTTCAAAGCTTTCTTACTTATCTATATAAAATAGCCACTAGTACCTCATCATTATACAAGTACTCAACAATGAGAATATCCTCAATGTGAGTAATACACGAAGTATCTCCAATGCACCTAAGCAGCATAGATACATGAAACACCAAATGGACATCTCCTGATTTTGAAGGCAAATTAAACTCGTACGCCACCTTGCCAATTTTTTGAATAAACTTATGTGGTACAATATAACTAGGATTAAGCTTCCATTTCTTTCCAAATCGTATGATACCCTTCATAGATGATACTTTCAGAGAACCCAATCTCTATATCAAACTCTAGGTCAAGTTGTCGAACATCATTAGAAGACTTTTGCCCACTCTGGGATATTTGTAATCAATCTCTAATAAGTTTCACTTTTTCCATCGCATGTTGGACTAGATTAGGGCCTAGCAACTTTGCCGCCCTAACCTCAAACCAATCAATCAGCGACCTATACCTTCGCCCAGATAATGTTTCATAGGGATCCATATGAATACTAGCTTAGAAGTTGTTATTATAAGTGAACCTGATAAGAGGTAGGTGATCATCCCAGCTTTCATTAAAGTCTAGCATGTAGGCACATATCATATCCTCAATGGTCTTAATAGTTCGCTTTGCCTGTCCATCAATTTATGGATGGAAAGCGGTGCTAAGATTTACTTGAGTGTCTAGATCTTTTTGGAAAGACTTCCAAAAATGTGTTGTAAATTGTGCCCCTTGATCTAAGATAATTGATAAAGGAACTCTATGAAAGCGAACAATCTCCCGAATGTAATGTCTAGCATAATTCTTTGCTGAATATATCTTTTTTACTAGTGAGAAATGAGTTAATTTTGTTAGCCTATCAATGATTACCCGAATAGAATCATACATGAATGGAGTACAAGGAAAACCATCATCCCATTTCCATAATAAAAGCTCATTATGCTAAGCTAGGCCTCTAGGTCTCTAATCTGCTGCTTTAACTTGCTGGCAGTTGGGACATTGGGCTACTATCTCTATAATATGCTTTTTTATGGCATTCCACCAATAGATTTATCAAAGGTCTCAATATATTTTTGTCACTATAGGGTGAGATAAATATCTAGAATAATGGGCCCCAGAAAGAATCTTGGCATGGAGCGCTATGATGTTTGGCACACATAAGTGGCCCTGGCGCTTAAGGACTCCATCTCCATTTAGCTCAAATGAAGGATACTGGTGTTGTTCAATACTTTCCCTTAGTGTCATAAGCTTAGGATCCTCGCATTGTCGCTCTTTTTCTTCAGTAACAAAGGAAGATTACATTGTGTTCTAAACAATTGCACCTCTATCATTTGCATCTACTAATTTCACCTGCAAACTAGCTAGTTGACATAGGTCTTTTGTTGTTTTCACCTTATCAGCTTCAACATGGCTTAGACTGTCTATTGGCTTCTATCTAAGTGCATCAATAACACCATTAGCTTTGATGGGATGGTATAAAATGTCAACACCATAGTCATTAAGTAATTAAAGCCATCTCCGTTGTCATAGGTTCAACTCATTTTATGTAAATAAATATTGGAGGCTCTGGTAGCCGATAGAAACATTAATATAAACCCATACAGATAGTGCCGCCAAATAGTTAGGGAAAAAACAACTACAAGAAGCTCAAGATCATGAATAAGATAGATTTGTTCATGTTTTCCCAACTGTCTATAAGATAGTTTTGTTCATGTTTTACCAACTATCTAGAAGTGTATGCAATAACCCTACTATGCTACATAAGAACACAACCTATGAGAACTCTTGAGGCATTATAATATAGAACATGACCTTTGCTTTCATCTGGAAGAGCCAAGATAGGTGCGATGGTAAACCTATTTTCTAGCTCTTGAAAACTCTGTTCACATGCTTCAGTCCACTAAAATTTAGCTGCTTATGTGTCAATTTTGTTAGTGGTGCCGACATAGAGGAGAATCCCTTGACAAACCTTTTATAATATCCTGTTAGGCCTAAAAAGCTATGGACCTTTGTCATATTCAAGGGGCCTTGGCAAAACCATCACTACTTCAATATTCTAGCCATCGATCTTGATACCATTGCCAGTAATAACGTGACAAAGAAAAGCTACAAAAGCTAGCCGAAATTCACATTTGGAGAATTTTGCATGTAACATGTTGTCTTGGTGAATCTGTAATTAGCTCGCAAGTGATCTGCATTCTCAACTTTCGACCATGAATATGTCAAGATGTTGTTAGTAAACACAACCATAAATTCATCCAATAATGGTTTAAAGATTTTATTCATTAGATCCATAAAAGTTGTAAGGCATTTGTAAGCTCGAAAGACATGACAAGGAACTCAAAATGTCCGTACCTCATCATAAATATTGTCTTTGGAATATCAACATCTCTGACTTGCAACTAGTGGTAATTTGATTGCAAGTGAATCTTTGAAAACCATTTGGCACCTTGTAATTAGTCGAACAAGTCCTCAATCCGCGGAAGAGGATACTTATTCTTAATAGTGACTTTATCCAGTTGTTTGTAATTGATCCATATTCGTAAAGATCCATCTTTTTTCTAACAACAAGCACTAGATCATCCTATGGTGATGTACTTAACCTAATAAATCCTTTATCGAGTAAGTCCTTCAGTTGCTCTGTTGATTCCTATAGCTCTATAAGAGTCACGCTATAGCCTGGAATGAATATAGGCCGCATATCGGGAAGCAAATCTATTATAAAGAAAATTTTCCTTTCAGGGGGAATTCCTGGAAGCTCATCACGGAATGCCATCTAGAATGCATTTACAATAGGGAATAACTAAAGGGTCGCCGGCTCCTAATCAACATACCTAGCATAAACTAAATGATATATACAACCTTTAACAATTAGATTCTGATCCGTAAGGTATGAAATAAACTTACTCTTTCGCGTGGCAACATTTCCTTTCCATTCAAGGACAGGTTCACTAGAAAATGAAAGTGGACCAGCTTTGCACGTAATCAATCTTAGCATAACAAGCTACTAACTAATCCATACCCATAATAGCCTAAAAATCTAGCATATTGAATTCAACTAAACCAGCAGAGGTTGGACGCTTATTAATTAACACCGTACGACCTAAAGATATGACTAGCTATAATTATGGCACCTACAGATATAGTAATCTGAACTAATCGCGGTAATACCTCGGGTCTCATATCAAGCATACGAGCAATATATGGAGTAATATAAGGAAATGTAGAGATAAGATCTATTAGTGCATAATCAACATGACAATGTATCATCAATATATCTGTGACAATATCTTGAGATGCTTTTGAATCCTATCAGATTGTGAGTATGTAAAAGAGATTTTGGCCACCAGTAAAACCTAAAGTGTCTCTTTCACCTCGCTCTCTACATGACCCTAAGTAGACTATGGACCTAATGGAGAAGCACGTACTAAGGATGAAGAGACTATTGCGAATCCTGAAGCTTGAGTTGTTGTACCTCTACCTAACCTCAAGCATTGGCTAATAAAATATCTTGTCTACCCATAATGGTAACATGCACTTGAACTATTTCTACACTGCCTAGTATGAAGCTTATCGTCTTGTGTACATAGAGGAGTAGGTTGTCTCATTTGTGAAGAATGCTCCTATCGATGGCTCTCAAACTATCCTGAACTCTGCCCCTGTCCTGACTGAATATAAAGATCAAATTGCTGACCCTGCATATTTGGTCGGAAACTACCTATAACCAAGCTGGAATCAATGAAGCGGAGGCCTAAAATCACCCAATGGCTCCCTACAAGACCCCATAGTAAGACCCCACTTACTGTGTTTGTTGTCCCTGCAAGTATCACAAATTCAAGGAGAAAGGTCGTCTGTAGTGTGAGTGAAATCCTGTATATGGGAAATATCTACATCATCTTGTAAAGATGTTATCCTGCAGTCTTTGATTAGATGATCCCCCAAACTATCCACATAACGATGAACTCTAGAACTTATGGTATGCATAATATCTGGTGCATATCTAGCCAAAGAGTTGAACCTAAGTCTATACTCACTTACCCTCATATCCCTTACCTCAGATTGATAAACTAGTCACGATGGGTCTCCCGAACCTCTTAAGGAATATAATAGGCTAAATGTCTCAGAGAAGTCTTCCCACTTTGCTGGAGGAGCATCAAAAGCCATCTGTATCTTTCCAATGTCGCATACCAAAAGATGGTGACATCACATAGTCAAAAATAACCAACTCCACATCGATGAGGAAGGCATGTATCACCCTCAATACTCTATACATATGGTCTATAAAGTCTTGGAGATCCTCAGTGGCACCAGATCCCACAAATACTGGAGGGGCCGTGTGAAGAAACTCTCGTACATTTGACTTTTATGCTCGATCTCCTCTGGCGTCTGCTCCCGCCTCTAGTTCTCTCTCATGCATAGAAACCATCCTAATTAGTAGCTTAACTTCCTCCCTCATTCTCTGATCCCAGTTTCTAGTATGGCTGGGGGTACTGGATCTCCTTGGTCCTCAACAAGTACTGGGAAAGCTGGTACTATGGGTACTGCAGACTCACTGTGTGCCCCCATAGGAAATATATCTCCGTGACTAGGAGAGGAATGACTGGTACCTTACCTTAGATCCATACTTATCTCGCAATATGCCATCTCCTGAGTGTAGGCAACCTATTAAATAAAAACCACAAAGCATGATTACGATTTCATATGTTCCTATATCTTTGGTCGATAGCATAATCTATTAAGTGAAGGAAATGTAACCAACCCTAAATGCCTTATAGCCTCCTGATTATAAGTGTGGTGCATAATATACCCATAAGTAAGAACCTACTAGACATGGAATCATGGACTCCCTGGAATATGACATGCTCTGATACCATGTTTTTCACACCCCAAATCGAATGGAGGCATTACTGGAACTCAATACAGTATTAGTTGAGTAAGCCACTAAACATGCCAACTTACTAGACTAGGGGATAAAAGATCGAGCATCACAATGTTTAAAAATCTAAGCCTACAATATTTAGGTCATGACTTGGTCAATAGTAAATCATGTACACCAAGGTAGTAAACCAAAATGATAAAGTACTAGCTAGCTGACGAGGCTATAACAAGAGAGGTACATGTGCACACACACATATATACATGCCAAACCTATGGATGGATTTCAAAAAATGCAAAAGAACCAATCTAAAATAACATGTCCACAATAGCCTCTAAGAGTGTCACAAACACTTCAAGGACAGGGTCCCAACTATACGCAACCATACGATAAAAAGTAGGCATCCAATGAAAACTCCAGGAAGAGGTGGAGCTCACTAACTTACAACTAAACTGAGATCCTAGTGGAAGGGTCAATCAGAGTCCCTACTTGAACCTACATGCACAAAACAAAAGATAGTGTCCCCAGGCAACAACAGGACGCCAGTACGAATAAAAATGTTCTGGTACAAAAGACAAAAAGTAAAATTATAAATAGTTATAGTAAAAAGGGTAACACAGATACCACGTGTAACCAAAAATCAAATAACTTTCGTTGTCGACACTTGACCTCTTGGTGATCAAATATGCATGGTACTAGCTATACCTAAAAAACTTCCTATAGTGTCTAGCTAAACTAAAACAACTATTAATATTCGAAGGAGACAAGGGTCTAGGCCAATTTCTTACCATCTTCATTTTCCTTGGGTCAACCATAATACCATCACTCGACAAAATGTAACCAAGGAAGACACCTCTCTCAACAAAAATTCTCACTTGTTAAATTTGGCAAATAATTGCTTATCCCTTTAGGTTTGCAACATAATTCTCAAGTGACCTATACATTCCTCTTTATTTTAGGAATTAACCAATATATCACTAATATACACCACAACTACTATGATCCTTCGCATGATGACTAGGATTCCCATACCTAAAACACAAATCAAACCTAGCTAGACACTTTCTCTTATGGGTTTTCCCACACTTCTTACAAGTGAGAGTAACTTGAGCACTGGAACCATATCCTTGAACCTTAAGGTTTGATCCCCTACCTTTATTGAATGGTTTAGTAGAAGTGATGGATGCACCTTGACCAATATACCTTTGCCCACCTTTGTCTATCCTATTCCCATCATTGTTAGATTTCTGGTAAGAGAACCACCACTTTCTTCATGAGCCATCTTGGACTCCCTAGTCATCTTTATCATCTTCTTATACTCAATTTGCTCTACATATGTCATAAGCTTTGAAATGTCCATCTCTTTGATCAGTATGGTTGTCTAAAACTCTTGGGACACTAAGTCAGAGACACCTGTAACAAACTTACTCATCCTTTCCCTTGGATATGAAACCATAAAGAGAGCATATTTGTACAACTTAGTAATCTTGAGGGCATACTCTCTCACACTCATACTAACTTGATGAAGATTGATAAACTCTTCGATCTTAGCTTCCCTCAATTTCATGGGAAAGAAATGATCAGACAAGCACTTTTGAACTCCTCCAGAGAAACATGACGCAAGCCCTTAATTCTCTTACTTTTGCATTACTCATACCACACCCTAGCAACACCCTTAAGTTTGTAGTCATTAACTTGTCTTTCTCATCCAGGGACACTCCAATGATAGCAACATTGTTATAAACCTCATCAATAAATTCTTATGGATCTCCATCCACCTTGGAATCATGGAAATTAGGTGGGTTCATTCTCATAATGTCCCAATGTCTAGTTGTCAGGGTTCCCAAATTATGAAAAAATCCACCTTGGTTAGCTTGATCCACAACCACTTGGGATAGAATTTGGAAGGTAGTACAAAACTCTACATTAGTGACTGGCTTGACCATCATGGGAAGCTTAAAGAACTGGAAGAGCTTGTCCCACTTTAACATTATTTCCCCAGTACAAAAGTGCTCTTCAAGGAGGCATCTTTGAAAATTACAAGGAGAATTATTAGAGAGGAGAAATTTTAACGTACACTACATGACACGATATAGATCATGAAAGAAGTGAATTTTCTTAAAGTATCTCATAGCCTCCTACTCATAGATATGACAAGCGCCACACAAATGAACAAGAATCTACTTGATGCAAAATGCTGGAATCCTAGGACATTTAAAACTTTTTTCTTTGATACCATGTTTATCATGACCTAAGCATGGGCTTAGGCATCACATGGAAATTGGAACCCCAAAGGACCCCAAAGAAGCCATCTTATCATATCATCAAGTGTTCATAAGATAATAATAACATCAATCAAAAGCTATATGGGAAAGAAAGCATGGGCCTCATATCAAAATCACAAGAAATAAAAAATAACTTATTCCAAAGGAGAGAGATAGAGCATAGGATCTTTACACATCATTTAATCATGTCTCTAATATAGCATAGGTGGGGCTATGGACATGATCCTAGCTCACCGTCGAAGTAATAAAGGCACATTATCTCAAAACACAAACAAATAAAAGGTAGAGAATCATTACCATGCCTTCGAAACACGAACACTCTCCACAATATCTTTAGTAGCCTTCACAAGATCATCTCATGAAGAAATAGGAACACTAGACCCTTCATTTTTTAACAATGTAAAAAAATATGTGTTAGCATGTTCGAATGTACTAAGTATGTCAGAAACACATGATACTCATACATATAGGTACAAATAACATGGATAGCTTGATGCATGAGTTCTGGGATGCAAGACCACAATATCATGGACATGAAGTAAAACTTGAAGCAAAATATGATTTTAACTTGTGTGGTCTAACCATCAAAATCATAGAAGGCTCAAAGTAATATAATCATTTTGTGAGAGCTTTGAATAACTGACAATATGACTATGTGACAGACTATATGAAATCCAATGTAACCCCTATAATAAGGAAGGGGGAGACTACTTGCCAAGGTAGGATCTATTAACATCCATTCCTTCATTTAAATGGGGATAAATATGGATCTACTAGCCTTGCCTAAAATGGAAACCTATGGTGACAACATAGTTTTAGATAAGTAGTTGTTGCAAGGATTCTCTTAGGAAGCAAAACTTTGGCTTTCGAATCGAACTCCACCTCAAGCTTTCTCGGTGCTAGGTCAAATCCAATGGAATAGTATATCATAATATCATAGGAAATTATAATTCAATCATAGGTTTGAGCCATTGAAAATCATAACTCATATAAGAGTAGCTCATAGAAACCTCAGATGACTCATTAATTTGATTTATCACATATGAATCCACTATTATGTAAAACTTATCATAATTGATGAAATTGGGTATAAGTTGAGAAGACCCATAAAATACATACTTGGGATTAGATGCAAATTGAGAAATTGGAGGAGCTCTATAGAATAAAGAATTCCATGGATGAAAACTCATATACCTTAAGTGATTGTCTTGATAAAACTTGTAGATTAATGGACACTTGGTCTTTGATGTAGCCTTTCTTGAAGAAGAAGAAATACTTGAGAGTAATTTTCTATAGAGAGAATTTTGATAATGTGTGAATTTTGAGAAAAATTTTGAACTATATTATAGCATGTCGGCAACGCAGAGTGGGTTCATCACATGTCATTTTCAAGCAAATTGAATTTTGATAAGATTTTTGGCAAGATTTTCAATTGAGAATATTTTGAATCACCATGATGCAGGTTCATGATGCGGTCCTCTCGTGGAATGCTCAGGGCATTACAATATTTCGTTATTGGAAACATTCATCCTCAAATGAGAAAGAACTAGCTTGAATAGAGTAGAGTGTGTAACCATCAAAACAACATGAATCCAATAATGTAACTTTGAAACATCATCCAAAATCATTTTCATGAGTATGAATGTATGTAATATGACATATAGAGATTTACACTTTGAAATTTGGAGATTAAGCATGAGTAACTAAGTACCTTAGTCTTGAGTGGAAGAAATAAGATAAGGATATTATTTTATTATGTTCGCTTCCAATTTCCATGTTACACTCACAACTTGTTGGTTCCTCCATAGAATTTTGACGGATGCAATTTCCTTATTTCTCAGTGTTTTAACTTGGTGGTCCAAGATCTCAACCAGAACTTCTTCATAGGTCACATTTCACTTAGTGCTCATATTGCCCAAGGGTGCAATGGTATTCGGATCACCAACAAATTTTTTAACATTGATACATGAAATACCTGATGAACCATAGCAAATTCCATTAGCAATTCCAACTTATAAGACACTCTACCAATCCATTCCAAAATCCTATAAGGTCCCACGTATCTAGGACTAAATTTTTCCTTCCTTCCAAAACACATTACACCTTTCATGGGTGATACCTTTAGATAGACCTAATTATCCACGTAGAATTCAAGATACTTTTTCTTAACATCAAAATATGACCTTTGGAAGATTTGGGTAGTCCTCATCCTTTCTCTTACGAGTCACACTTTCTCCATATCCTGAAGTATTAAATTACGACAAACTAATAGCATCTTACAAAATTCAAACCATCCTACAGAGACCTACACCTTTGTCATTACAAAGCCTCAAAAGGCATCATTTCAATGTTTGAGTGATAAGAATTATTGTGTAAAAATTCAATTGGTAGTAAATTATTATCTAATTACCCTTGAAGTCAAGTATGCATGCCCTCAAAATATCTTCCAGCATTTATATTGATCTTACCTTTCTTATTAGTTTGGGATAAATATGGTGCATAAGTTTACAGTAGAATCAAGATACGTTTGAAAGAATTTCCAAAAGTGTAAAGAGAATTGAGTACCACGATCAAAAATAAAATGAAAAAGCACACAATGAAGTCTCACCAATTCTCAAATATACAATGTGGCATAATTCTGAACACTATGAGATGCCTTGATAGGTAGAAAATGGGCTTATTTAGTCCTCCTATCCACTGCTACACAAATTTTGTCACGTTTCTTCCGTGTACGAGGTAAAGCCATTATGAAATTCATATTCACATCTTCCCACTTCCAGGTAGGAATATCAATATCTTTAGTTAAACCTCTCCATCTTTGATGTTCAACTTTTACTTATTGGTAATTTGGATATTCTTCCATAAAGTTTTCTATCTTTCTTCATGTGTCACGACCCAAGCCTAGGGTCTAGACGTGACCAGCGAATGGGGAACCGGAAGGAACCCCAAACAAGCCTCATAGAATATCATTACACATCCTTGGTCGCGGATGAAATTAAAATGACTATAAAAAATAAGCATAAACAAGGGAAATTGGGACTAAGGGTGAACTTCTATATCATAACCATCAATAAATAAGAGAGTCAAGGATCATATCATAGATACATATCATGTCCAACACCTCTACTACATAGATAAGAGCGGGGGCCAAGATAAGCAACCTGACTCACCTTCATACTAATAAAAAATAGGTAATCCAAACATACAAGAAATAGTCTAAACATAAGTTTGACAGAAGATAGATATTGTCCTCAGACTTGTGGACTCACAATAAGCTAACTTGATCAATCTGTCTAGCCACGAGGAGAATCAATAGGAGCTCCAGTTTATACATGGTGATATCATGTAGGCATAGAGTATATGTTAGTACGTTTGAATGTACTTAGTATGTAGGATGCAACGCAACAAGAGATAGACTTCATAGGCAAAATGAATAATCATAATCTATAGATGGCATACTAATAATATGACATGTATGAATGATGCTTGAAGTAAAATCATACTTATATTGAACATAATACGTGTGTAAGGAGTGACCATTACAGTGCAAGATAAGGCCTACCGCCCTTTGGATAGACACATGAGGTACAAACCCCTTCATGAGGTTGATAAAGTACAAACCCCCCAATGGGTTGATGAGTACAATCCCCTAACATGGTTAATGGAGTACAAACCTCCAAACTGGTTGATGGCTACCAACCACCAACAAGGTTACCCGGGCCTACCACCCCCCGAGCTAGGCGATCGAGGTACCAATTCCTCAATAGGTTACCCAGGCCTACAACCCCTGAGCTAGGCTTGGTCATCCCCAACACTATAAGGATAATATTATATATACATATGTACATTACTCCCATCAACATATAGTCATCTTAGCCACACATTCTTCTTATCATCATGTAATCATCATATTCACACAATCCTTTCATCATTATATAGTCATCATATACATATAATACTTTCATAATCATTTCATCATCATATAACCATTCAACTCATGGACATGCATTGGACCTTCAATTCCTTAAAAACCCATAACCTGCCATTTTATCAAACGTATAGAGGGTGTGTAATGCTAGTGTAAAACCATGCAATTCAAGAGTGAAATTAGGCAAAAAAAAATCAGCGTAAAACCTTCAATAGATATTTGGTAAAACCCTTAACCAATATAGGTCAAAACCCTTCATCAAGTTTTACAATAGATCATGGTTTCATAGCTCATAACATAGAAAAACAGTCACACTCTTCATAAACCCCAACATACTGTGTAGTGATTTTCATAATAATTGAGACCCATGAGCAAATCAACTTTAAATTATGCAATTTTTATGTAAAAGAAAGCTTGGGTATCACGGGTGAAATGAACCCATGAAAGAAACCCACATACCTTAGATTTGGAGATGAACTTAAAGAAGATTGGAGATGGAAACTTGAAGCTTGAGAGGAAATCCTTAGATCCGGAGAGGGTTTTGAGACTTGAATTTGGAGATAAAATATTGTCTAAGTGTTTGAGTGAATATTGAGGAATGTTTACAATGATATGAGGCTTAAAAATGGCTAAGTATAGGTACTTACATGTGTGGGAGGGCTTAGGCCCAAGACTTAAAAGTCTTGGACTGAACTTGAAAAACAACATGAAATTAACACTGCGGTGCATCACGCCACCGACGTGCATACACATTGGAATTTTGATTTTTGGAAAAATGAAATTGCGATTCGTTTGCTCTAAAATCGGGGTTAGACCCTTTCCCCCCTAAATTTGATCCTCTGAAAAAGAATATGAAGTCAGATTTTTAATATCACCCACGTATTTTGAATATATAGAAATTACAATTCCGTGCACTTCTGAGGCACATTTTTGAGACTTTTTGGGGTCGTTACAATATCTCCCCCTTGGGAACATTCGTCCCCAAATGTCAAATAAACGTATATGAGAAGAATAATCATGAATAAATCAGCCTCAACAAGAATGCAACAACACACTTAAAACACCATTTTCAAAATCTCAACATAGGTGTAAAATCACCATGAACCCTTTCAATATAAACATGAATGCATGCAAATGAGTTAGGGCATGAAACATAAGACTTAGAATCGTTAAATGACTCGACGTGTTATCATATGCTTGAAAAGAATGAGAGAGGTACGAATATTTCTCTACCATGCCCATTCCAGCTCCCCGAGAGACACTTTCGACTTGGTGATTCTTCTAATAGGATTTGACGAACACTAAACCCTTACAAATCAATCTTTACTCATATCCACCCTACTTTCCATAGGACTTTCTCATAAGTCAACTCGCCCTCCACATCATCCACAACCTCAAGAATCCTATAACACTTGTATCACCCACACACCTCCTCAATCATAGAACCATGAAGAACTGGACGAACCATGTCCTTATCCAAAGGCAATTCGTATTCATATGCAACCTCACTAACCTTCCTCGACACCCTATGAAGACTCGCAAACCATAAATCCAGTTCCCTCTTCATTGGGGCAAATCACCCCTTTCAAGAGCGAAACCTTCATTTAGTCTAAATCACTAACTTAAAATTCAATCTCTATTCTTCTCACTTTGACATGAGACTTTTGATGACTTGGACTATCTCCAACCTTTCCCTGGTCAATATTACCTTCTCCATAGTATCCATAACTAGATCCGGACCCAACAAAGCCATTTCTCCTACTTTAAACCACCCAATCGATGATCTATAATGCCCACCATATGGAGTCTAAAAAAGAGCCATACCAATGCTAGAATGATGGCTAATACCAGTCTCACCAAGAACCCTCTTCCTCAAGCCATCAACACTAGGTACACACAACCTACCTTACCTAAGGGCACCATCTCCCCCTTGGGAGAAAACCTCCACCATGCCAACGCTTGCCCAAGCCTTCAGTTCTAACAATGAGGAATCAAGATCTTGCTTTTCTTTTACCTCATTAACCAAGGAAGACTTTGAACCATCAACAACCACAATGCCACCATTTTCAACCTCTTCCAACATAACCCTCAAACTAGACAACAAGTGGACCTGTCTAATCACCTCTTAGCTACCATCATCCACATATGCTAGGCTACTCATAGGCACCTCACTTGGAGTATCAACTATAACATTAGCCTTACCTGGATGATAACACACACTCATATCACAATCCCTATGAAGTTCTAACCATCTCCTCATTCCAAGCTAAGATCCCTTTAAGTGAGCACATATTGGAGACTCTAGTGAATGATAAACACATCAACATACACCCTATACAACCAATGATGCAAAATTCAAAGCAATTACCATGGCAGCCAACTCAAAGTCATAGATAGGATAACCCTTCTCATGCATCTCAAATCATCTAAAAGCATAGACTTCCGCCTAACTATCATACATGAACAGACAATCCAAACCAACCTGGGCAACCACAATACACAACAAACCCTTCCAACTCTTCTGGTAGAGACAAGATAGGAGCGGACACACACTTATCTTTCAAGGTTTGGAAGCTCCTCTCACACACAACGGTTCACACAAACTTAGCCTTCTTTTGGATGAACTTAGTCAAGGGAGAATCAATAGAAACACACCCATTCACAAGCCTCCGGCTGTAAACCGCTAAGTCCAAGAAACTCCTAATATCCAAGGGATTCAAAGGTCTAGGCCAATTTCTAATCATATACGTCTCCTTAATATCAATCTTAATATCATCCTCTAATGCCACATTACCTAGGGAGGTAACTGCTTCAACCACATTTCACACTTCACATACTTAGCATACAACTTCTCCTACCCCAAGATTTGCAATACTACCCCAAATGATTCACAAGCTCTAAATAAATCAATACTTCATCACTAGACACCACCAAAAACCTAACAAGATCGTGATTAAAGACCCTATTTATGAAACCCATAAACATAGTTGGTGCATAAGCCAACCAAACAACTCCAACATACTAGAAATGCTCACTCCTAATCCGAAAAGATGCTTAGGGATACTACCTATCCTTATCATCACTTGGGAACAAAATCCGAACCAAAGATGAAGCTTAGAGAAGTGACTAACCTATTATAGTTGACCAAGTAGATCATCCATTCTTAACCATCATAGTACAACCTTATGGGTTCTACAATAAAAGGAGATGCAATATTCATGTAGCCAACCACCTCAAGACCTCCAATCCAATAAACTAAGTTCAACCAAAACCACAAGACAAGACCCTATGCAATAAGAACATGGGGGAAGTCCTTAGAGATCAATTGTGCCTTAAGACAAGAAATGGACCTACCTCCTTTACTACCACTTGATAACATACTACTCAAAGACGGGCTCATTAAGAAATTGAAACTTAACTCTACAGGCCCTATATAAAGGAAGACACGATATGCATGCAACTAATTCAACCCAAGCATAACATCAAGGTCCACTACAACAAATCCAACAAGTTACAAGGCAAGACCTAATGTAATATGAACATAGAGCAATTATCCATGAACCCTTAAAAAACATTAGTTTCACTGATGAGCTAGATAGCAAAGAGATTTCGGGACACACATGGAACCAACTAGCAACCAAAGAATAATAAAAGAAATAGTGGCACACCAGCCCATCAATGTGAACACAACAAAGCCAAAAGAAGTTTCAACATACCAGTAGCAACATCGGGCACCTCATCCCCTTCTTGAGCCACTTGATCAACATGACCATCTTGATCTGAAGGGTGACTACCCTTATACTTCCTTCGAACATATGGACAATCTGTTAGTTTGTGACCCACTTTACTACATCCATAACAAGCATTGGTCTTTCTCAAGCATAGGCCACCATGGTAATTCCCACACCTTTGGCACTTGGGGTTAGTCATCCCCCTATCACCTCATTTACTCTTAATGCGCCTATGAGGACAATCTTTCCTCTTATGTCTCACTTCGCCACAATCAAAACAAGCATTGAGGCCTTTGAAACATGGGCCCCTATGAACCTTACCACTTGTTGGACACATAGCATTATCTCTATCCTTGAGACTTTGGAGCTTTCCTCCGATACAGGCCCTTTTGGCCTCACTACTTCTCCCCTTAACATTTGAAGTCTCGGGAGCACTCACTTGTTAATTGAGGTGAGTTGTCAACTTTGTTGCTGCTTTGGCCCTTTGAAGTGTTGCAAACCTCCGCATTCATCATATCACCATCCTGAGTGGCTTGAGACATATCCTGTAATATAATGGCTAGGGATTAGCAATAAGCCCTAGGGGACCTAACTCTATCGCACGACATATCTCATGAATAAGTGAAACATTTTCTTGAACGACTCATAGCCCCCTATTCATAGTTGTGGCGCACTTCACAACCATGAATAAGACTCTAATAAACATGGTGTATTGGATGCTAAATATCTAACACTCTAGTACTTTGATACCACCTTTGTCATAACCCAAACCTAGGGCCTAGACGTGACTGGCGAATTGGGAACTCGAAGGATCCCCAAAAAAGCCTCACAGCATATCATTACACATCCTTGGTCATGGAAGCAATTAAAATGAAAATAAAAGATAAGCATAAACAAGGAAAATTGGGAATAAGGGTGAAGTTACATATCATAAACATCAAGAAACAAGAGAGTCAAGGCTCATATCATAGATACATATCATGTCCAACAACACCTCTACTACGGGGACCAAGACAAGCAACCGGGCTAACCTTCATACTAAAAAAATAGGTAATCTAAACATACAAGACATAGTCTAAACATAAGCTTGAGGAAAGATAGATATTGTCCCCAGACTTGAGGACTCACCATAAGCTAACTTGATCAATCCATCTAGCCACGAGGAGAATTAATAGGATCTTCAGTTCCTACATAGTTATATCAGGTAGTCATAAAGTATGCGTTAGTATGTTTATATTTATGAAGTATGTAGGATGCAATGTAACAAGAGATAGACTTCATATGCAAAATCCATAATCATAAGCAATAGAAAGCATACTAACAATATGACATGTGTGAATAATGTTGGAATTAAAATCACACTTATATTGAACATGATACGAGTGTAAGGACTGGACATTATAGTGCAAGTTGAGGCCTACCATCCCCTTTAATAGGCACATAAGGTATAAACCTCTTCATGAGATTGATGGAGTACAAATCTCCCAACGTATTGATGGCTACAAATCTCCGATATGGTTGATGGAGTACAAATCCCCCAACAGGTTGATGGAGTACAAATCCCCTAATAAGGTTGATGGGTACCAACCACCAATAAGGTTACCCGGGCCTACCATCCACCAAGCTAGGCGATCGAGGTACCAACCCCTCAATAGGGTACCCGGGCCTAGAAATCCCCCGAGCTAGGCTTGGTCATCCCTAACACTATAAAAATAATATCACATATACATATATACATTACTCCCATCAAGATATAGTCATCTTAGCTATACAATCTTCTCATCATCATATGATCATCATATTAACACATTGCTTTCATCATCATATAGTGATCATATACATACATTACTTTCATAATAATTTCATCATTATTTCATCATCATATAACTATTCAACTCATAAGACATGCATTGGACCTTAATTTACTCAAGAACCCATAACATGTCATTTTATCAAATACATAGAGGGTTTGTAATGCTAGTGTAAAACCATGCAAGTCAAGAGTAAAATCATGCTAGTAAAATCAGTGTAAAACCTTCAATAGATACTTGGTAACACCCTCAACCAATATACATCAAAACCCTTCATCAAATCTTACAAGAGATCTTGGTTTCATAGCTCATAACATAGCAAAATAGTCACACTTTTCATAACCCCAACATAGTGTGCAGGGATTTAAATAATTATTAAGACCCATGAGTAAATCAACTTTAAATCATGCAATTTTAAGGTAAAAGGAAGCTTGGGTATCACGGGTGAAAGGAACCCATGAAAGAAACTCACATACCTTAGCTTTTGAGATGAACTTGATGAAGATTGGAGATGGAGACTTGAAGCTTGAGGGGAAATCCTTAGATCCAAAGTGAGTTTTGAGACTTGAATTTGGGTATGAAATATTGTCTAAGTATTTGAGTGAGTATTGGGAAATGTTTAGAATGATATGACGGTGAAAAATGTCTAAGTATAGGTATTTTCACATGTGAGAAGGCTTAGGCCCAAGAGTTAAAAGTCTTGGACCGAACTTGAAATAAAGGATGAAAATAACACTGTGGCGCGTCGCGCTACCGACGCGCACACACACTGGAATTTTGGTTTTTGGAAAAATGACAATTGCGATTCGTTTGCTCCAAAACCGAGTCAGACCTTCTCCCCCTATATTTGACCCTCTGAACTAGAATATGAAATCGAATTTTGATATCGCGCATGAATTTTGAGATATATGGAAATTATAATTTTGAGCACTTTTAAGACACATTTTCAGGCACTTTTTTGGGTCGTTACATCATGCCATTCCACCAATATGCTTAACTAAATTCCTTATACATAATGGTGGGTCCAGGATGAATGGAATACTTAGAGTTATGGGCTTCAACTAATATCATCTCCCTTAGGCCATAAATATTGAGAACACACAGTCATCCTTGGTAACGAAGCATCCCATTTTCCCAATTGGAGAAAACCTCAATCTTCTTGTCCACTACTAACTTCTTTAATGTCACTGAAGTTGGATCCATGTCTTGCATCACCTTCACCTTTGCTACTAACAACGACTCTACCATATTGCACATAAAATACCACCCAAGTTTAAGTAAATCAATCTTACACCCAAATGGGCCAATCAATGTACATTTTTAACCAAATCTTTCCTTTCATTGTCAACATGAATGACACTACCTACAAGCACCCTACTATGTCCATCTACTACAATATTTACCTTGCTCGGGTGATACAATATACTCATGTCATAGTTTGCCTAAGGTTCAAGTTCCTTTTGCTGAATGCATAAACTCTTGTGGTTGGTTAATATATCTACATGCATCCCACAAAGATACAAATGTCATATTTTCAATGTAAACACAACCGTCGTTAATTCAAGATCATGGGTTGGTTAATTTCAGTCATTCACCTTTGGTTGGCTTGTAGCATATGATATGAACTTTCCATGTTGCATCAACAAACATCCTAGACCACCACATAAAGCATCACAATAAACAATAAATCCATGCAAACATTCTTAAAAGGTTAAAATAGAGGCTGAAGTAAGATGATTCTTCAATGTTTGAAAACTGTTTTCACACTTATCTGACTATTGAAACTTTACCTTCTTTTGAGTCAACCTAGTCAAGGGTGATACAAAGATGAGAATCTTCTAACAAATCTCCCATAATATCTAGTTAAACCCAAAAAGTTTCTAATATCAGAAGAAGACAAGGGTCTAGGTCAATTCCTTACCATCCCCATTTTCTTTGGATCAACCATAATACCATCACTCAACAATAGCGTAATGACCGGTTGGTCATTTTTGCGCTTATTTATGAATTATTATTTTCCCTTTTGTATGTTGCTTTGGACCTATTTAGAACTATCAGTATTGTTGGAACAGAAATTCTGAGTTTTAAAGGTGAAAAAATATGAGTTTTGACATTCATGATGCTTAAGTTGTTGAAAAATGAGTTTTTGCTCAATATTGACTATTGGGGGTTGGGTCAGACATCCATGGATTCAATTTGCTTCAGAACATCGGTACTAACATAAGAAAAGTTTGACTTTGATCAACATTTGTAGTTCAGAATCTCAGATAAAAATTTCGACAGTTCCAGTAGTTCTGAATGGTGAAACTAATGCTATAAATGATCTAGTCAGAATATTTTGAGTTGTCGAGGGAAATTCTGGTATTTTAAGTTATTAAACTAGTTTATATGATTTGAATTGGTAAATGTATCATGGAGATATTGAAATAGAATTATGATGATTCCGTTGAGTTCAAATCATCATTTTTAGTATAGGTATATGTGTAATTTTGAGTAAAATGAATTTCAAGGAGTTGTATTGAGATGGATGATGGTTCTAGTACAAGAGCCTCTCTTTTACGCATTGGCAGCTGACCCCACTCATTCGTGGAGGTTATCTTCACTTGCTTATCTGCATTCGTGGACCAGCCTCTGCATTCACAAAGGTTTACTGTCTGTGTGCCCTCTACACTCCGTGTTCATAGGCCCTCTACATTCTACCTTCATGGAGATTATTACTCCTTACTCTCCATGTTCATGGGATCTCCTCCACATTCGAGGAGTAGTACCATGCCCAAACACTATTAAACTTGAGGAAACACCATTTTTATTCAGTTTTAGGAACTTCATGCTTTTAGGGGCGGTTTGGGATGAGATTTTTCAGAGATTTCTTTTGGGTATGTGCTTCTTATATCATTTTTTAATTATTTTCTATGACTTTTATCTTAATTTCATTGTGAATTTCATAATTTTGACTGTCCAAAATTTGAGATTTGTGGTGTACGATTTTGAAGTTTAAATGATGATTTTTTATTCGTTTTGAACTTGATTTTAGTAGGCTTTTCACTCGTGGACTCTATTTTTCTTGTAGAACCAGATTTTAAAGTCAATTACAAGATTTGGGAACCTTCAATTTTAGCCTAATTTTGATTATTGTTCTCCTAAACCTAATTCATGTCAATATAGGTATCAAAATTTATCTCTTGACATGTAGTATCTATTTCTTATAGTGATTAATCGATCTGGGGATCATTTAGAGTTTTGAGATGATTGAAAGAATGTCCGAGTGCAGTTTCAACGTCGAGGTATGTTCAACAAATCTCTTTGGGGCTGGATATGACTTATTGATCATGTTTATGTAGTAATTGTGAGATCTAGATTGATTTACAAGTAATTGGATTGATTTGTCAAAATTGTGTTTGAATTATGATTCTGATTTTGCCAAAAATTGAATAAATTCTTATATTACTGAAAAATTGAGATGAAATCTTGTAAAATGAGTTAATTTGGGACATTGATGTGATAATATGGTATCTGTGATACTATTTGGATATGTATATGCCAATTTAATGGCTTTTGACATATTTTTGGACACGTTGTGTATATTTTTGGATGAATGAGGTTTGATATTTTTACATTAATAATATTTGGTATATTTGTGGACGAGTGAAGTCCGGTGTTGTTGGTGTGCTTGATTATTGATATTATTGTGATAATCTGAGACTTAATAATAGTTTGGATCTCTAGTGGAGGCACTTGATATTACTTTCGATGATTATATGAGGCTTATGTATATTAGTATTTCTATCATGCTGCTATTGTATATGTCTTAATGTTTATTATTGCCATGCACCTATTCCATATTGCATCGGTACCACTTGAGACATCGTGATACTTGGGACACTGTGATACTAGAAATAGCCCTACATAATGCCTATGATGCCTTGAGGTACTTTGGGAAATTATGTGTACATTGGGATGAGAGAGATTCGATATTATTGATACACTAGACTATCGGTACGAATATAATGAGTTAAGGTTTGTAGATAGTTTTAAGGTATCAATTATGGAACTTGTTATTATCTTACATGATCCTGTGATTTTCACTTACTGGTATTCCTATCATGATGTTAAATTATGCTTTGAATTATATCATTGACATGCATTCACTCCATGTTGTGCTATATAACCCCATTGACCCAGGTAGGAGGCAAGGTTAATACATATACCACTTCTCAAATCCCTTGACCAGAGAAGGAGGCAAGGGTAATATAATTATTACTTCTAGATCCCTTGACCTGGGCAGGAGACAAGTGTAATATATATACCAGTTTTCAATGCCCCCTTGACCACAGGCTAGTGGCAACGTTAGGGTACTGTGACACTCCTTAACAATGGGTAGGTGGCAAGGTTAGTTCATATATCTCCTAAGCATCGCATTATTTACTACCTGTGCTAGTTTTATCTGAACTCGTATATACGTATGCATAGTGTGTAGTAACTCTTTTGTTACAGGTGGTAGTATTCTTTGCTATTACATACTCATTCAATTTCTCTTATCCAGTCAGTTCAACCTACTGGGTGCATTTTGGTGTACTCTCCCATACTTTGTTTTCCCCCTGCAGATCAAGTACATGGACCTGTATGTGGTAGTTGATTCACCCTAGCAGAGCTTGTCTCCATCTATCAAGATCTTACCTGGAGGCTTACACTTTGAGTCACCGTGGATCCTTGAAATTTCCTTATTATTCTCTTACAAACTTTGTATCAAACATTATCAGTTTTGTATTTCAGTTGAGGTTGTTGTATTTACTCTTTGATACTACATTAGATGGTCTTGTACTCATGACTCTAGCCTTTGCTATTTTTTGTGATATGTTCTGATTGTTTCCACTTTACTTCATCCTTATTTAGATATGACCTGACTTTTGGGTCATGATTAGTTTGGTATCAGAGTTCTAGGTTTATTGGGCTTGTAAGTCAAGGGAAATGTATTTAGTAGAGTCTCACAGATTAGTATATAGACGTCCACACCCATCATCGAGAGGCTATGCATCACTTGATCGGAAAAAAACTTACATGTCTTGCTTCTATTTATGCATTTCTTCATAACAATTAGTTTGAAAGTGTTTAATCTACTCATTTTGTACAGATGCTACTATTAGATCCCAATGATTAGTTGGAGAACCTGAGCTAGCTATTGTGGCACCCGTGGTCGAGGTAGGACATGAGGTAGGGACTGGGGCTGAGGACATGCTAGAGGGACAACTGTGCCTAGAGGATGGACTAGAGTAGCTTCTCCAGAGCTTGAGTATGAGTCAAAGTGACCTACATACCCTGTTCCCCCACTATCATCCCTGGTACTATACCCTCACTTCATGAGTTACTTCTACATATATTGGACAGATATGAGATAGCTTCTCCGACCATCGTTGTTCTCAACACACAAGCTCTTACTATGTTGATCGACTCTTCTACAACTTCAGTGGAAATAGTAGGTGGCCCCTCAGAGTGTGGTGGACCATGTCTACATATGTGAGAGTATTGGGCATGTTCGATAGATTGGGGGGAAGAGATTTCTTCAGCATGGCTAGTTTAGTGGAACCTTGCCCCGAGGTAAGAGCTCCAAAGACAATTATTTCAGTTGTATGAGTCCAGAGCTTGTTATTTTTGTGATGATGTTGGGCATTGGCCCATTATTCTCCACATCATGCATTTCCTTCTCAGACTTAAGGACCTCAGCAGCCCATCCATCCCCAACACTAGCAACAAAAGATACCTCTTAGGGCATTATGGGAGGTACCAGAGGAGGTTGTGGTATAATAAGAGGTGGAGCTGTAGAGGCCTATAGGGTAATGGTGAGAATAGAGTATATTACACCATCCTAGAGAGAGCTGAGGCAGAGACCCTTCATGTAGCTATTTCAGGTATGGTTCCGGTGCCACCATTCTACTTTAGTTTTATTTGATCTAGTCCCCACCTATTCATATGTGTTGACTTATTTTGCTCTGGATATTGATATTATGGGTGAGATACCTTACGAGTCTATTTATGTTTCCACCCTATGTAACGTCCTGATCTAGGGGCCTAGTCATCACAAAGTGAATGAGACACCCAAAGGAACCTCATCCAAGGAATCTCTAGCATCTTAAGTTTTCATAGGCACTAATTAAACTTTTGCAGAAAAAGTAAGGGAAAAGGGACTAAAGGCCAACTTGACAATGAAACAACATTAAGTAGTAGTGGAAATAATACAATCAACTTGTTTGTCCATATGAATACCATCTACATCATAAATAGATAGAACCGGCATCGGTCGATCTCCATCAAATAGAAAAAAGTCTAAAATAGTGCAACATAGAATATAAAAGCCTCAAAAGGGCTACAAATACATTGTCTTAAATAAAGAAAAGATACAAGATAGAAGGAAAAGTGGAGGAGTCCTGAACTAAGGGCTCACCACAATAAAACTACTAGTGCTGGACACTGAAAACTAGCCTCGAGCCAGTAGAGGAGTGCCTGTCCCTACATGGTTAAATCATGCAGGCAAAATGTTTGTTAGTATGTTTGAATGCACTATATATGTGAGATGCAATGCAAGGATGGAATTGTAATTCCATCATTATTAAGCATGACATATGAAGATATATAGAATAAAGGATACATAAGCAAGCATAAGCATATCCAAGGAATATGGCTCAAGATCAATATGAGAAAATGCATAAGAAAGCATATAACGTGAAGACACAACATAAGATCATAAGCTTGTGGAAATGAACCTCAACCAATATATAAGACTATGTGATCTACTATATGGAATCCAACATAACCCCTACGTTGGAACGGGGAGACCACTTGCCAAGTGGAGCTCCGCTAACTTTAGCATGCATCATGATGACATAAATGGCCTATGTGGATCCACTAGCCTAGCCTACAGGGGATCTTATGGTGGCACATAGTTAATGTGACAAAAGGTTGCTTGCAAGGTTCCCTTACTAAACTTCACCGCAAAGTCACATTTGGTGGTAATTCATCCCATGGAATCTTTAACTTCAACTTGGAGCCATAAATGGCAATCGTCGGAGTAGCTTGAACTTAGAAACCACCAAGTGAGAATTGTCTTTTCATCTTCAAGACCTTTCTTAAGCATCTTTTAAGGCAATTAACATCATACTCACATCTTTGATAAAATCTAATTTGAAATGCTTCACTAATGCCCTAAACATAATCATAAGTCGTAGAAATCTTTACCTGAAAACTATGTGGGTTGGTTGTATCATGGAACAATCATATATCACATAAGTCATACCTAATCTCTTTTAAAAGTATCATATCGAAAATCATCATGGAATCAACATCCTTCTTCCAATATACATGTTTATTTGACAAGATAAATACTAACTTCATATGTATCATAGAATAGCATAAATATCATGAAATCATCGCAAGCATGCACATTTACTTGACAAACTTAAAGGAAAGGTAAAATACTTAATAAGGAATATTATGGGTGAAATGATACCCATAAATGTACTTGCATACTTCGGAAGAATTGTAGAGAAACAAACTTGGAGGATTGAGGAAGATATCTTGGACCCCTAGCCTTGCCCTAGCTTATTCTTGAGTGCCCCTTTTGCCTAAAAAATTTAGAGAGAGAAAAATGGAAGAGTGAATGAGGAAATTAGGGCTTAAGGGCTGTTATAGGGTCCCTTTCCCATTCCCCAAATGACGTAGAATAGGAATAGAAAGGATGAAAATGACAAAACTACCCCTTATTAAAATTGCAGAATCAACCTACGAGACCCCGATTATGGGCCGTAA
Organism: Solanum clarkiae; assembly: GCA_011800125.2. Classification (NCBI taxonomy): domain Eukaryota; kingdom Viridiplantae; phylum Streptophyta; class Magnoliopsida; order Solanales; family Solanaceae; genus Solanum; species Solanum clarkiae. The sequence goes on along the minus strand of JAABOM020087108.1, from coordinate 9,988 downwards.
GTCAATCCACGGGCTATAAGTCCCTTTGTCTGATGACTGATGTGGAATACAACATATTTGATGCCTAAATCATGGGGTTTTGTATGTTCTCAATGTGAAATTTTATGATTTTTAAGTGTTTTTGTGTTTATTTTTGCAGAAAATACATGTTGCCTTGATTTTGGGAAAAGTTGCAGATTTTATTGATTTTGAAGAACTACGGGCCCACTACAAGTCGCAGTCTAAGCTACGAGTCATAGAGGTTGTCTCATAGCAGTTAATAATGTTCAAAAACAAAATCTTAAAAGTTAAAGTTCAGCACTTTTGGGTGGAATATTCACATTATGTAGAATATCTTCACTCTCAATAGTTACATACAAGTCCATAGCCATACAAGCTCAAGGTATGAGTCATAGTCCCCTCTATGAATCGTAAAGGTAGTCCTCGTAGCAATTAATATTGCTGATAAAAATTGGACCAAGAAATGCAAGAGTGGACTAGGAGAAGGCACTATGAGTCATAGACTAGACTACAACTTGTAGAGGTAGTTCATAGCAGTGAAGTCCAAAATGCCAAATGTTGACCACGAAAGCCTGATTATGACTCATAGGTCACCCTATGAGTCCTAATTACGACCCGTAGCAGACACTAACCATATTTTCTAATTAAACTAAGGACCTTTTTGTAAATAAAATAAACAGTATATCTTAGGATTTTAAGAGAATCTTTTTGTTCATTATTATTCATATTATTCAAGATTGTAGAGAAGTTTTGAGAGAGAATTTCTAGGGTTTTACTTTGAGACTCAAATTTGGAGATTTAGATTAACTTGTGGATTAATCTTATCATTCAAGGTTGTGATTCTAATTTCAAAAAGGGTTTCATTGTTCTTCAATTTTCTTGGACAATAAATATTTCATGTCTTCTTATTTCTTTGTTGATTTGTGTGTCCAAGCCATGAGTGGCTAAACATAAGACTTTGCTCAGAAAAACCCAAAACTTTGCTTAGAAACCCTGATTTTTGCACTTCTTAAGTTGGATATTTGTATGTATTATCCATTTTTCTTCATTTTGCTTGTTGTTTAATGATGGCAACCATTAAACCCCGCCTAGTTTCATATCTCGATCAAGGTAATGATAAATAGGAAAAGAAATTGGGTGATAGAATTCGATTGATGTGTTCTCGTATAATCAACCAAATCCAGTCAAGGAGAGTTTGACTAGGATAATAGATAACAGTTAGTTTGGCAAACTATGGCAGATTGCCAAGCGCCATAGTGAAATTTGACCTTCACCTTTGCCTAAGGATTGGAAGAACTTAAATTATCATCCTACGTGCAATGTCCTAATTTGGGTTGCATTATCTGTGGTATCTGAGTTAGTGAATCATGGGGAACACAATTTTTCAAGTTTCTCTTCAATTTGATTATTTCTATGTTTTATTAGTATAGTTTTATTTTCTACTTATCATTGCAAAACCCTCTCTTTCTTAAGAGTTGAGTTATTTAATGCTTTCATTGATTATTGGTGAATCAAAGTGGCAAAGCCCCGTATTCTCTTGGGATTTAAACCCAACCTATGGTTAGGTTTTATATTTTGCAATGATTGCTTTATCCTTAAAGTGACAGGTACTGTTTGAGCGTGATAAAAACTAATGGTGCCATTGCCGAGGAATATGGTTATGCTTCATTTAATTTCACTAGTAATTAACTCAAGTGTTGATTTCTTAATTCTCTTGTTCTTTACATTTGTCTTTGTTTTTGTTGGTTAGTTTATTTTGCAAGGTACATTAGGCATACCCAAGACAAGGATTCAACAGGCTATCCAACGAATGGCTGAAGAAAAGCTCCTTATCACCAGCGACCTACTCCAATCATTACAGTGACGTTCTCTATTTTGGGGTCTTTCGTCTGAGGATCCACACAATCATTTACAGAACATTGCACGCATGTGTAGGGAGTTGATGGGAACAAAGCATCTATCTATAGATGCTGTGCAACTTCAAGTCTTCCCAATAACTCTCACAGAAAATGCTGTAACTTGGTGGATTGAACTCCTACATGATGTGTTCAGCAACTGCGTGGAGGTTCGAAGAGGTTTCTTAGAAAGGTTCCATGTTATACCAAACAGGTTTAAACTATGGGATCGAATCATTAGTTTTTGCCACTCTCAGGTGATTCTCTCATTTTGACATGGGAGCAATACAAAGGATGCTTAAAAGATGCCCAGATCATGGCATTTCAGATACAACCCTAGTGGAAAGCTTCTATTGATCGCAACTCAGAACATCGAGATCATGCAAATACTCCACTAGGAGAGGCTACCTAGTATTTTTATGGTTACCCTTTGCAGAGGTTGTTGAACGAATGGACAAGTAGGAGGTGGTTCATAGAGCAAGCCACTAGTTGCATGAAAGTTTATGATGATAACTCTGAGTAAGTGAATGATGATAGTAACTGGTTTAAGCTACCACATCAATAGTGCCAAGGAAGCGGAAGTTCTAAAGTTGAAGACATGCTTGCCCAATTGGTGAAGAAGGCAGATCCACAAGAGGAATTGTTGAGAGAGATCAAATTTGATGTCATCAATATTAGTTACAAAGTTTATCAACGTGTAGGAGAAATTGATAAATTGAAAAACCAATTTGGAAGATTGTCAGAGTAACTGGAGCAGATTTAGTGGAGCATAACGAAAAAATGAATGCCTTGTGTAGGAGGGTCACTAAATCTTGAGGAATTCTGAGTACTCAAGATGACTAAGTCATGCCGCAACATTAAATCAGGCATTACTTGGTAGGAAATCTAAAAAGTTTTAATGCTTTTTTTGTTTTTGATTTATTGGTAATTTGTGCATTCTTAGGTAGCACTATGATTGTGTTTTCATTTTTGTTTTAGACATTGAATTGGTTGTATGATGGTAAGATGGCGTACTTTGAGAAAAATTATGTAGGTTTTGAACAAAGTGGGAAAAGTGAAAAAAGTTGCATTTGAAGAAGCTTCTAAGAACTAATCCCACGAGCCATAGTGTACACTACGATCCTTAGTCTTGCCTCGTATAGGCTAACAGTGATCACTTGAAGTTGGCACTCATACTACGAGCTAACTTTATGACTCGTAGTATAAGCTACGAGTTGTAAATGGGGTTTGTAGTGTTCAGGTATGATTTCAAAATTTTTCTAAATGTTGAGTGGTCTACAAGACCTAGAGCTATGGACCATAGTCCAAGTTACGACCTGTAGTCTTGGTTTCGTAGACCCGATCTGGGGGAATTTTAATCGAGATCCAGTAACCTATATAAGGTGTCAAAATCATTTTGACCCCAAATTCTTAACCATAATTTCCCTGAAATTACCTCTAATCTTTTTCCCAATATTTCTCTACGAGTATTCCGGCCACCCAACCCTTTTTCTGATGAGTCTTATCGGTGGCTAGGATTTTGCCTTCTTTCTTCTCGCTTTTCTCATTATAGTTCATCATCCCCTATGGTATATCTCTTGGCTTATTTTAATGCTCAATATATTCTTTGCTTCAAGTTTCTTGAATGACCATATGGTTGAAATTATTGCCGAGGCTATTGATTGTGAGTATGATGACATTGAGAAGGAATTAGGGTTGTTATTGAATAGAATTCATCGAGTTTAACATTAGTTGAAGGATTTTCCCTTGTTGTTTTGGTTGGATGATCATGTCGTATTAGATATTATTGATTAATTGAATAATAGTGGTTTATCACTGTGTGTTGATCTGCAAAACCTTAGTAGTATGATGATATCTTGGTTAGGGTAATGTGGTTGGAATTGTTGATTGGTAAATTATTAGTGCACCTATGAACTAATTCCCCAGATCAGTGTGTATGCATTTGAATGATTTGTTTTGTGTGACTTGGGGAATGGTTACATGATTGCAAGTTTTATTGAGTTGTGGGGAAATGGATGTGATCATGTATTGATTGTTATATCTGTGTCATTATGGTGAAATTAGCATTGGAATTATGTCTAGGGTCCTGGATAGTTTGTGCTCATGTTTTGAATGATGAAAGCTTGCTTCACTAGTTAATTCAAGTTGAAATTATGTTTAAAGTCCGTGAGGTGAATTCAGGTAACTCAAACATCTGTTGTTTTCTGTTATGGAAGTTATAGTTGTCTTTTGTAGTAAGCAATAGTAGCCTAGTATTCCTGAGTATTAACCATATGAGACCCACCGAGGAGTCGTAGTTCCCTCTATGAACCATAGTGGGGTCTTGTGGACCTAAGATTATATTGATTTTGTAAATTGAAACCATGCATGGGACTTACCTACGACCCATATTCAAGGCTAAGAGTTGTAACTGTATCTCGTACCTAGTTTTAGTTTTTAAAAGTGTTATGCACCTGTGGACTAAGAGGCCACAGTACGACTCGTACTCTCCACTACAAGTCGTACCTGACTCTTGTACCTGTCATATGCAATTGATACATGTTGATTTTCCTATGTTTTTATTTTGTTTTTGTTTTATTTTGTTGAGTGTTTTGGGGCTTATCATGGTTTGTTTGTGCTCATTTTCAAGTATTATAGCCCCCAAAAGCAAACGTGTAGCAAAAAAGCCTATCAGTATGATACTTGTGGATGAAATTTTTGGTGATGAACATTCAGGTGGATCGATGAGGTCCACAATATCCATATTGATCCCGAGGCACAGGTGCCTCAGTATATGGCGGTTGCTACATGAGTTGCTCAGAACCAGGTGCAGGCAGTTGGTTCCTCCTAGTCTGACAAGGAGGAACATGGTGATGGATCTGATAGGAGCATGCCACAGATGACTCCCTCACATATGAAGTATGATTCAGAGGAGGCACCTCAAGAGGGATGAGAGGCCGAGTCCTCTATCACCCCAACTATTTCCCCTATAGATCCTCAGTATCATCGATGGGGTGTTAAGGGGATGAAGGTGATATACGACAAGGGGTTTGAGCCAAAGGGGCAAGGGAAACTAGTATGTCATTATATGTGGTGCCCCAACTTGTTTACACAGAACTGAGCCATTTCCCCGGACTTGAGGATGACACGAGACAACATGGGCTCAGGTGGTTGACTGATAAGCTGGGCAAGTACCCCCATTCATAGTTTGAGAATTTTATGCAGCGTATGCAATGACCATTCTACAGGGCCTTCCCAGGAAGAAGATACCTCTTGAGGAGCCCAAATTGCGAGAGGTATTGGTTAGAGGATTGTGGTTCTACATATCTGTAGGAGATGATCGACTGCATAAAGTTTGGTCCTACATACAAAGCACCGCAGTCTATAGCTGAGTTTGATCAACGGATTAGGCAGCTTAGATAAGTTGTTATTTCTAAGAGTGTGGTCCAGAGGACTAAGCTTCTGAGATAGGTTGTGAGTCAGATTGTTGAGCATGGTCTAGAGCCTACATGGATCATGACACATTCAGAGCCGATAGTGAAGTCCTCCCTCTTCTTTACCACTAAGTTTTAGTGGGCTATTGTCAGGTCTCACATATGACCCACTTTCACAAATAATGTTCTTACATGGGAGCGAGCTATTCTACTAGCTTATATCTTAGTTGGCTATGATATTGATTGGGCACGACTCATGGTAGATCAGATACATGAGTCAGCGTTCAAAAGGACCACGTGCATGCCATTCGCTGTGCTGATCTATAAACTATGCATGGGGGCGATGGTGGAGGTATTTCTTTGCATGGATCCAATGGTTGTGGCCCTCCACACTATTGATCAGATCCTGATAAAGGATAATGAAAAACTAGTGGCACTCTAGCGAGCACATCCTCCTATGCCGGAGCCACTGGCTGAGGGTTCGACAGTTGCTTCCACTACTACTCTAGTTGCTACTACTGATGAGGGACCATAGCAGCCTGCAATAGTCGATATTGATATGGGTCTCACTATAGCCACACTTGCACCTGAGTCATCTACATCACAAATTCCTCCCATAGACATCTCTATTATGTATGCTATTGCTTTTCAGGCTATGTTGCAGAGATTATCACGGGCCGATGCTTAGTTGTCTCAACTTACATGGCAGATCAAGCCATGGGTTCAGCACACCGTTGAGGCATTGGAGGAATGATGCAAGGCATTCACCACTTCTACAGTTGATTAGCGCAGTACTATGGTGGATGCCTACGTCAATGCCTTTGAGGAGCAGGTGCAGAAGAGATTATCTAAGGCCCAACCGACAGACTTGTCAGCCTTTTGTGAGGAGTTGAAAAAGTTCAAGTCTGACTTGATTACATCATTAGCGACTCTGATTATAGTTCCTTGTCCTACACATGTAAATGAGCTATTATTTGATATGTTTGTGGACGAAACCCATTGAGGTTGATGATGATGAGGAGTGCCTAGTGTGCCAGCAGACCTCCAAGGTTGATAAAGAGCTGGATAAGTAGGTGTCAAGATAAGAAAAATAGCAACGATGAGCCCAGGAGCTTATTTGATTGAAGGGCATTGGTTCTTCTACCATGGTTGCAATACATACTACCCCTCAGGAGGGAGATTCTTAAGGACGTCCAGAGATAGATGCTTAGGAACCATGTGATGTTTGTTTTTGACCCCCTATTCTTATTTTGTTTTGCCTTGTACATTGAGGACAAAGTACATTATTTTTGATGGGGTGTAGGTAGCTATAGACTAGGGTGAAGTATGAGTATCTTTTAGTCCATGACTATCCCAATTTTTGATCCTGAGGTTTTTTTGCCTGTGTTCTTTTTCCTCGTGGATATTTTACATTCTGTTGAACTGACATGTTTTAGATGTTATAGGCAATATTTATAGTATATGGTGGTTAAACTTTTTACATATACATTGCTTTGATGGTTTATTATAAAATTTGGAAAAATGGGTACTTGTGAAAATTTTGTTGATTAGTAGTTATGCGGCAATTATGCATGTTTGAATGTCTTGGCAATGTTTGTTATAATTAAGTGAAGGCAAGTTGATGCTTGAAGCATGATCTGTGAGTCTGTGTTGGCTATGCGTGCATGCCAAGTGCGTGTGAGCTAATTTTGTTGTGTTCATGCATTGTGTACTTATTCAGAACTTGTCCTGTTACTTTGAGTTGGACTAGATATTATATGGATTAGAGAGGGATCTTAGGCCCTTGTTCTTTGATTTAGTCCACTTTTGCCTAAATAACCAACAAAATGAAAGAGTTTATCCATTGATCTAAGTGTTTGAGCCTGACGTGCATGTTTTTCTTTCTTAATAACTAACTATCCTAACCTTATCTAGTGAAATACCTTGATATTCACCCTGGTCTATCCTTAAACATTGTGAACCTTGATTGAGGAAAAAAGTCTAAGTTGAGGGTGGCTACAAAAAGTGGCCCTAGTTTGGGGATTGGATATTGTGTACTTCATCTCTGGCTAAAAGCCTAAGTTGAGGGTGGCCTATGTTGTGGTATAATAGCCAAAATGAGGTGGTGAGTTGGGAATAAAAGAAAGAGTAGGAAGTCATATACATGGTAAGAGAAAAAGATGCCTTAGAAAGAGTGAAAAATCAAAATGAGTTTGAAAATAAGGCACAAGCTGTAAATGAAGAGAAAGTACCCAGAAAAGCTTGAAAATGAAGAATAAGGGAGAAAAAGATGAGAATGGTTGAGTTGTTAAGGTGAAAGTGTTGAAAAGTATGGTTCAAGGATTAGCCTTAGTCACTAATTGTTCAAAATGCCATACCAAATTCCCATGAGCCTATGTTACAAGCCTTTAAAGTCCTAAAGTGATCCTAATCCAATTAGTCTATAGTATGGGCTATGATTATATGAGCAAGCCTATGGTATTGGTCATCATGCATGAATCTCATTTGTGAGAGTGAGTATGCTTGCACAATCCCATGAGCAACTTGTGAAAGCATATTGAGTGTTAAAAAGGGACATCTTTTCTGTGAGGTCATTTGCATTGTATGGTTAATTCACTTGTTAAGTTAATATGGATTGTTGATACCCCTTAACTTGTCATAGTTGGATTGTCAAATGTATCAATATGCTATGGTTTACTTATTAGCTATGTGATCTTGCTTTGAAAAAGATGTTATCGGTACCTGAGTTGAATTTGAGCATGGTATATGCTAGTGGGTTGATTGCTATGTACTGCTTTATTATCTATCTAGATTGAGTCGTCGCTTTAGGGCAAGCGACAATTCTAAGTTGGGGGTGTTGATGTGCTGTCAAAATATAACATATTTGATGCCTAAAGCACGGGGTTTTGCGTGTTCTCAATGCGACTTTTTATGGTTTTTATGTGTATTTTTGTTTTATTTTTGTAGAAAATATGGGTTGGCTCGGTTTTGGGAAAAGTTGCAAATTTTGTTGACTTTGAAGAACTATGGACTCCACAACGAGTCGTAGCCCAATCTATGAGTCGTAGAGGCTGCGTCATAGCAATTAATGGTGTTTAAAAAAAATCTGAAAATTTGAAGTTCAGCTATGTGACACCTTGTAACTCCATGCTCTTATGTATCTATCTTTCAAGCCGTATTTGTTTGGGTGGAGAGTGTATTAGGGTCATGAGAGACTCCTAGTACTTAGATGAGTTCAAAACTTCCCTATGAATTGAGTTTTGGGTGTTGGTCCATGCAAGGGTCAACTTTAAACAAGCATAATTATTAGCATACTTTCAACTGGGTGGCCCATGACATGTCAAATAAAATCCCTTTGAGTTAGCTTTCCAACTCACTTGGTTTCACCTTATTTAAAGTTCGGAGTCAAAAGTTATGGCTATTTTACTGAAGACTGCTAGTGCAGAGTTTCACTACGAGCCCACTGTTACGAGTCATAAGTCGGGGTATGAATCATAGGTAAGGCTCATAACAATTTCCAGAGACTTCAAAATTGAACCTAGGGGTCATGGGAAGGTTTCTACGGGTCGTAATGCCACCTATGGGTCATAACGAGGCCCGTAACAGCTGTTAGACAACTTTTTTGGAAGGATTATTTTGGTCCTTTCCCAGCCTTTCAAGGTCCCAAACCCTTAAGTTCTTTATTGTATTGATAAAATACTCTTCAAACCCTTAGATAAATTTTTGCTCCAAAATGAAGTGTCCAAATCTCTTCCAATCTTAAGGAATTCATCTAGGCTTCAAGTTCTCACCTCCATCTTCACAAAGAAATTATCCAAAGCTAAGGTATGTGGTTTTCAACCATTGGGTCCTTTCACCCATGGTGCCCTAATCTCCTTTTTACTTAATTTGCATGAATTAAATTTGATTTTGCAAATGGATTTAATAATATGAACATGTCTATGAACTATGTTAAAGCTATGTAAAGTTGTGACTGTTTTGCTATGTTTTGAGCTATAAATCTTGGATCTATTGTAAGATTTGATGAGGGATTTTGATGTATATTGCTTAGCAGTATTGCAAGGTATTTATTGATGGTTTTACAATGGATTTTCTTGCATGATTTCATCTCTATATTTCATGGTTTTATACTAGCATTTCACACCCGCCAAGTGTTTGATAAAATGTCTAATTATGGTTTCTTGAGGAATTGAAGGTCTGAAGCATGAGATATCATATGATTGATGTTATCATGGTGGAAAATGGTTATGTACATGTTATATTCTATATAAGTATTGCATTAGACCATGCCCAATCCAGGGGTACAAAGAGCCCGGATAACTTTGTCGAGGGGTTAGTACCTTGATAGCCAATCAAGGGGTTAGTACCTTAATAACCGAGATGGGGATTTGCACTCATCAACAATATGAGGGGTTTTTAATTCGTCACCAGGGTGATAAGGTGAGATTATCATTAACCATGTGGGGGGGTTTGTACCTCACCACCAAGGTGATGGGGTGAGTTATCACAAACCTACCAAGGGGATTGTACTTTGGAAATCTAGCTTGGTCTCTTCTACACATATGATATCCTACATGAACATGAGTCACTTAAGCATGTTTTACTTATGCAGTGATCATACATGTCATATTGCTATATTATGTCTATTGCCTATTGTTATGCATTTAGACTATGATGCCTATCTCTTGTTGCATTGCATCC